>WMED01018848.1:0-12591 GCA_019650415.1 Pipa parva | reverse complement strand
TATATATAGGATTAAATACAGTACCTTTTCCCATGACCTCTACATCCACGATAATCTATAATGTCACAGACAACCACTATTACAAACTGGCTATGGACACCTCCCTACACAATAGCAAAGCCTAACCAGGAATATACAGCCCACTTTTACATATGATATTTTTGTGCTGATGTTTGTTGTAAATCTGGCAAAAGTCTATACGTCTATACGTCTATACGTCAATTAAAATTCTTAGAAAGAAAAAAAAAAAAAGAGCCCTGGACCTAGAGAAGACCTCAAAGCTTAATGTGACCTTTTTTTATTGCTTTATTTTTCAACTGCATGAATTCAAGCAACTCCTCATATAGTTGGAAGTATTAACCTATATCTTATCCAGTATTATATCTCCTCCTTCCATGCAGAGGATGGAACTGTTGTGCTTTGCACTACATGGGCTGGAATTAAATAATGGAAGTTTTAATTATGATGTCAGACATAAAAATATACAAAGCTGTTTGGTAATGCAAATGGACAAATAGAGGGATAAATCTAGGCTCACCTGCTGATCCTCTTTTTGCACATCCATGTCCTACACAATGTAAAATAATTTATAGGTGCAACTCTGAATATATAATAACATGTCAGATCATTTTAAACATGAGAAAATCATGTTTTAAGTTTCTATCTTTTTTGACCCATATCAGTAGATGATGGACCATGACTTTTTACAAAACGAACTGTACTGATTAAAGGGGATGTAAATTCTAAAACTATTTTTTATATTTTACATTTAATCTTAAAGCAAACATTTTTCTAATACATTGTTTTTTTTTTATTTATTTGCATCCTCCTTCTTTTTATTCTGCTCCTACATCTTCCTGAAGGAATCTTCACCCACCCTACAGTTTCATTTACATTGTTATATTATATATGCACTTTGTGGAATTAAAGCTGTTTTGTTTGAAGCAAATGATTTTCTTATAGTCTGTAAATGATAAAGTATGTTCCTAACCCAGGGATTAGATGGAGGGAAAAGCAAAAGCTCTTAGCTGAAAGAGAGTGTAAAAAGAAATGTAAAAGTCTGAATAGCACAGCACTATGTTCATTTAAAAAAGCACAATGTGCGCCCTACAAGACAAAAGACATTTTGACCATGGTATACCTGTTTAAATCATTGTAATGTGGTATAAAGAAGGTACTGGAATCATGGGAAAATATTTTCAGCATTCACAAGTCTGAAATGTATAGACATCCCTTTAATGATAATAACAAAGTGTAAAAGGTGTATACACAAAATGGCAGCACTTAGCTATTTACACAATAAAACAAATGAAAAAAATAATAATAAAACCTGTGAAGAAAATAAAAGTCCTTACAGTCCCATAAATTCTGTTTAAATTAATTGGTTGCAGCCTCTTTGGATTGGAAAGCCTAAACACTTCCAAACGGTTCTTGAAGTAAACCACACAAAACCTAAAGAAGGGCGCAACAAAAATAGAAACAAATGGACACCTAATAGTGCCTTATCAACAAATATTAAATAATGGATAGTGATAGCCCAAACGTGCACTTGACCTCCAAGTGTGTGATATAAAATGAGGATAAAAAATCGCCATAAACGCGTGTTGAAATCCAAAAACGAGTGTTTTATATGCTCACCAGATGGCAAAAACACATATGCTTTATTCAATTCATCTCCAGGCCAAATCAAATGAATTTTCTCTTGAAAAAGAAATGAAGCAGCACAGAATCTGGTCCAGATATACCCTCTTAACTCAACAAGCGTATTCAGCATGAAACAGAGGAAACATCTATAGTGTAAAACCCAATTTATTTGTAGAAAAATAAAATATTACTACTAATATCTACACACAGATGATTCAGATAAAATGTGCCTTGAAACAAGCCTTTAAGACCGAATCCACAGCAATGGTTTACAGTCGTTGGATAGCAGTCCTCAAAAACTCTCACTGGAGTCCCCAAGCACTTTTGCAGTAGTCCTTAATGGTCCTCTACACGTTTCACCACCTAAACGTGGCACCAATATCTGTGATTGCTGTGCCGCCCGCTACCATGTATTCAGAGTCTCTGCTGAGGAATACAATTTCCCAGGCTTACTTAACCTCCTCCCTGGTTATTACTCCTCATCGAGCCTTTCCCCTTTCCCCTGAACACCACTCAATTTCGTCACACAATGCAGGGATTCCAGTGTCGGGCGAGACCACTCGAGTCGCCTCACCGAGACTGGAATCCCTTTAAAGCGTTCGCTGATGTCTGCATGCAGGACATCAGCGAGCGCATAACAGTCTGTGCGAAGTGAGGCGAAGGATCTGGACCTCACTTCGCACTATGGTGAATTCCCTCCTTAATCACAATTCTTCCCAATCCATACTGAAAAAAGCTGCATGGTCCCTGCATGCCTCTCTAAATACTGTTATATCCCTCTTGCCAAAAGTTTCTGAGCTTCTAAAACATCTGGCCTGCACTCGCTTTCCTATCTATCTGCATGCCCACCATCTCCTGGACCGTTTCCAATCTGCCCTTTGATCAGGGCACTCTATGAGACTGCTCTGTGTAAATGTACAAATGGTCTCTGTGCGCCTGAAGCAAAAGGTTACTTTCCTCTTCTTAATGCTATTGGACCTGTCATTGACATTTGATACTGATGACCACAAGCTTTCGGTTTAGATTCTCCATTTATTTTGACTTTTATTTTACCTTTCTAATCACTCCTTTTCTGTCTCTCCTGCTAATGACACCACTTTGGGTACGGAACCTCAGAATCATTAACTCTGTAACTTCTGTAAGTTGTCTTAGGGTGATTTGTTTTACTCTTCTCTCTTGTTCTATAAACACATTATTACAACAGTTAAAAACTGTTCATTTTTCACTTGTCCATTCAATTATTTATTCTACTTCCAAAATTCTCCCACTCTACCTTTCTATTCCCAAAAAGGACAGACTTTCTCACAACATCTTTTTGCTCCATGGCTGCCTGTTAAAAACAAATTATTTTTAGTTTCCTCCTTTTCGTCATATATTCCTAGTCATTTGCTCCATTTCTCACAAAGCAATCATCTTTATGCACCACTTAGTTATGCCCTTTCTTATATTAAACCCTTTTCTCTTGTTGTCCTGTATCTCTGTAATTCTATCCCCCTCTGCCTCCACCAAGAAGAGCTCTCTGTATTTTCAAAAAAATTCAAATCCCACCTCTTGGAATACTGACATTGGTTTTCATGTCTTCAATTTACTTTATGATGAATTATCTTTTTATTGCCAATTATAGGCTAATAAATCAGGCCTTTGTGTAACTGCACTTAGAACCGTAATGTCTGTGTATGTAAGTCTCCCTCCTATTTAGATTGGAAGCTCTATGAGGCAGAGGCTTCCATCCTCTTGTTTCATTTATTGCCTGGCATTTTAAGAGTAAGTTATACATTATACTTGTAATTTACCCTGCCTGTACTATGTTAAGCCCTTCTCCCATGTCTTTATTAGAACTGTCTTTCTGAATTGTACAGTGATTCATAAGATGAAAACTTTAGTGCCCCGCCATCCTAACACCCCATCCTTGTTACATTGTTACATGGAGCTGTCAGTCAACTACCCGATGATTTATTAATATGCTCTCATGCAGAAAACTGAGCACCAATTAAAAAGCAAGTACAGGATATAGAAATCTAATGCAGTATATAGATAGAGTTAGAGATGCATTATATAGATATAGATAGAGTTTAATATGTTTTTACTACCTGAGATAATAAAATTTAAACTTTAAACTTTCTTTCCCTTTAATGATTTAACAGTTCCAATGTACAGCCTCCCATCATTATAACTTTAACTCATTCATATATCCTTCTTTATTTAATGATAGATGAAATTAGGCTGAATCGAGATATTACGACTGAAACCTCTACTCTGACTCAGAAAAGTGTATTCACTCGAATCCCTGTTTTTTTTCTGTTAAATAGATTTAGACTATTTTTGTTGATAAGGACATTTGAGTCATGTAAATGAAACTAGTATAATGTGCTTATAAGGAATGAGAACGCAAATTGTTAAACAAAAGATCAGTTAAGTAGCTAAAGTGCAAATATTGTTAAAATCTTATTTAAGTATTTTATAAGATGTGAAATAACTTGGTGAATGCAGGATTAGAAACATACTTTGACTTGGAGAATGAAATTAAATGATAACTCTGAAAGCATACTGAACATGATTGCTGCATAATTCAAAAGGGGGTCATCTTCTTAAGGCCCTTTATCTCAGAGATTGAGGGGAGTCATACTCCTCATGAATTCATTACTTCACCCCATGCTCTGAATTTGAAAGAATGTTCATACATCCTTTAAAGACCTTCTAACAGGGTTATTCAGATCAAAGGCACAAATCAAAGGTGGCTTTTAAGTTAAAGGAGAATTATTGCTTTTAAAGAAAATAACCCTATAGCTGATTATTTTCAGTAGAAGCATTAAGGGCCACATTCTGAGAAGTCTAAATAGTCATGTAGAGCTCTGAATTCGCATCTATTCTCCACTTCCCCATGTTTGCTTATTGAACCAACTCTATGAAGTGACGAATATGAGACCAATTCTAGTGACTAAGCGAGGCACAAACTTATGGAGGTGTTCTACTATTGACTAAAATGTGGAAAGTGGTGCGAAGGTGAGAACTTGACTAGGTGAACTGCTCCAATTTCATCTGTTTGACTTCGCCACTTCAGAATGGCGAATTGAGGGATTGATGGCAGGGATCCGGTGTTGCATAAGGTGACTATCTATTCAAAAGTGACAATTGTGACTGTGACTGAGTGATAACATGATCATGACCAACATGACAAGATGACATAGAAATAGATATAATATTCACAGAATAAAGTTAGTGGGATATGGGGAGACTGACATCACTGCCCTTCACTTGTCGAATTCGCCTCACTCCGCCTGACTTCTCATCCTACTTCTATTCCCCTTACTACAACACACTATGCATGTGACAGTAACCGCAACTGCCTCTGCCTTTTCAATAAGTATATTCTCCACTTAGTCAATACTGTGAACTGAATTTGTGTCTATTTTGGCGATGCAACTCAAATTATAGAAAGTTGAATTTGACAGGTGAATTCATCCTTTAGTTATTAAACTCCAAATTCTACTTCAGCATTCATCTCACAATCCACAGCACAGGATCATGAGATGAATAGCTCCCCTACTGCAGGTTACTTCCTGGGTATGTGTCTGATGTGGATTGTCACATAGTACCCTCCCCCCTACCAAAATTCACTGAATATGACCAACTACCCATGTGCAGAAAATAGATCTGCACATGCACAGTAATACTGCATTTTTTTAAAAAAAAATTTTTTTAGTCATGTCAGTTTGGGGTATTTTGTGCATATTTCCTGATGAGGAAATTAATGCATTTTATTAATTTTATAATAATACTGTAAGATACGCTATAAAGGCCTATTAAGTGAGAAACATTAGAAGAAGAAATTTAGCAGCGTTTTAGCACTAAAAACTATTAGGACATGCTAACTACTGTAAAAAGCCTGCATTAGTATGTAAGAGACAATTTTCTACCATATTGCAATACATTTGATTAATATTTTTTCTTTTCAAAAGAAATTAGACAGAAGCAAAATTTGTATAAAATCTATTTCACATATCACAAAAAAAATACAAAATAAATGCCTTTTATTATTAGAATGAAAGAAGTATAGAAAAGCACAAAAAAGGAAATAAAGTGCACTAATATTGATTGGAAAGTGGGCACTGCCCAAATGTGCCACTCAGTGATTCAGAATAATCGTGATAATATAAATAGAGTGAAAATAACCACCATGTGAAGAGCAATCTAATCTGCTCACCAGAACCAATGGAATATCACACTTTGTACAGATAATGTGTGCAGGATTCGTTTGATGAGGGTCCTAGTTCCAACAGGAGATTTCATATCCCACAATGAACCGAAAAGAGAGTAATCTTCATAGTATAAATAATGTTTTTTAATAAGGTAAATACTTTAAAACAGCATATATACTCACAATGTGACTGTTTGTATAGCACATGTACAGAAAAGGTTGATGATTGTAGCGTACAGGTAGGAATGAACCTCCAGACATCCAAAAATGATGTAAACACCAAGGTAACAAACACTTGTAAGGGATAAATTAGGCACGCATTAGGCACGCATATCCATTAAGTGCAGAGCCTAAAATGTACAAGCGGTAAAAATATCCAGCTGCCCTCTCTACGCGTTTCACCGTTTAAATCGGCTTCTTCAGGAGTAAAAATGGCAAAGTATTGTAATTAAAATCCAGATTTTTTTTTTTAATGTAATATGTATGTGTATGTATGATATAAAAGGATCTTCACTGTCAAAACAACCCCTCTATATTTCGCTGTTTCTCCACATCAATAATGGGAAACCTTCTCTTTTTTATCTGCTTGTTTTTTTTAAACTTGCACACCTCCCTACATCCTAATAACTAGACCCTAGTTTAAATCCTTAGCCACCCTTCCAGAAGCATCTCCCCTAGAACAACAGACCCACTTACACTTATATGCCATGAATCCTTGGCATAAGATTTGTACCTAAAAAAACTGTATCCCAGTGCTCTATTAACCCAAACTTTTCCTGGCTACAATATGACTTGAGACAAGCATCCTTCACCAAAGTATTTATCTAACTCTGTCTGTCCTCTGTACTTAAATACCACCTTCCTTTTACTCCTTTTTATCATTGGCCTTAATATAGAAAGGACAATCACAGCCAGTCCTAGTAAAGTCCACCACACACCTGGCATATGATAGACAGAAAACCATTTGGTTTAGTGGTCCTGGTGACAATTTATTCAATCTCCTAAGTATCACTACTAAGATCACTAGTAAGGTGACCATTGTTGTTTGAGACAATAGAGTCAAGTAAAGGTCGTCCTTTCTGAGATAGAGATAGTTTTGAGACTGAATCAGAGTCTGATTGGAGGAGCAATCCATTGACAACTTTCATTGACTCAAAAGGCTTCATTTCAGATGCTGAGAGCTGAGAAAGATGTGATAATAAACGTGACACCATTCAACACATCAGAAAATAACCTATGCCAGGATAGTTTCTAAACTGACACATTAGCAACACTTTAAATACAGGTTGATGACATTCTCCAGTTTTACTCAAACTGTAATAATTCCATATTAAAGAATTCCCACTGATCAAAGAATGAAGTACGACGACTGGATTCTGATCTAGTGGTATACGAATTATCAAAGAAAATAAATGATACTTTAGGTTATTACCTAGTGCTAATTTCTCAGATGTTTGTGTAGCTTGTACTGAATTTAGAAAAGCACAGAGGTGCGCCCTAAAGATTTTCAGCACAGGAAACTTCTTTTGAGGCTTAATGATTTCTTATGAGGCTTAATGATTAAATACCATAGATTCAGTTTGCAGTTCACACAGGCTTTATTTACAGTACATGTACTTGTGAACTTTTGTAAATATTATGCATATCATAACTTCAAAGACATCATCTAGTTCCAATCACAGAGTTAATGATCCAGCTATAGCATTTCTGAGACCTTTATTTTCCTTTTTTTACCAAATAATAAAAAAAAGGCTCAATAAAATGTAGACTGGATCATTATCTTCTTGATATTAACTGAACAAAATTTTGTTCAACATGAAGCGGAGTGATACAATGCTAGAGAGGAGGATGCGGGTAGTAATAAAATGAATGCTCACATAAATAACTAAGATTCTGCTTCTCAGAAAGGAAATAATTAGGAATTCTGGCTGCATGGAAACGGTTCCTAATAACACTTTCATCATTTCCTACATTTAGGAAGAAACAATTCCATCGTTATTTGAATTTTTTTATAAACAATGGAATGTTTTTATTTCTCATAAAGTGAACTAAAACAGTGTAGGATATTTTGATTTATTAATGGGATGTAAACCATAATGTCGATGCCATTGTTAACTTATTAGATATGGATGCAAGTTCAAACAGTTGTGTAAAGGTCCAAATTTGCATTTATTCGCCACTTCCTCATCTCTGTGTATTCATCTCTGCTGGCCATGAATTTACAGAGCTCTTCACACCACTTTGTGCATGTTGTCACACTAAATTCAGCTATTTGCATCCTCAATCGGTCTAATGATCCACTCCTAGTGTGATGAAATCCCCTTAGCAGTGGTCAACTCCCATGGGTAATTGTGGAACTGACATTGCGGTGTACACCTATTGGATTTATATGTACATCTATTCCTTCTTGTTTGTGAGTACCAGTATTTAATACATATATCATTTTTTTTATACCAAGTACTACACTATTATGTTCTTTTTATGCTTGTTCCACAATTACCCATGAGAGTTGACCATGGCTAAGGGGATTTCATCAAATTAGGAATGGCTCATTAGACCGATTGAGGATATTATAAGGCCTTATCATTTTCTACATCTGGTGAGTGCAATATCCCGAGGGACCTGCTCACCTGTGAATTTTTTTCCCACTACTCTGATAACTTCCAGGGTTTTGGTTACACATCATTCCTATTCACCTGTTCCCCCTCCTTTTGGCGTGTACATTGACTTATCACACTAGGGGAGGTTTTTTTCTCTCCCCCTGTGCGTTTATTTTTGCACTTCCATAGGTCCTACTTGTTACAAGAGGATTACCTTTTCCAATGACAATGATTACTCTGGTCTAGTTATCCAATCAAATACTAATTTTCATCATTCTAAATGAGAAAGGCCACTAAAGGCTGTTTGTTTTTTAGTGCTAGTTGGTTTGTGTGTTACTAAATTTTGGTAGTTTTGGCCCCATTGATAATTTGCTTACTATTATTAATGGCACATTTTCCCTATATTTGCAGTAATAACTTTTGATTTTGGCTCAGAATAAATCCTAAATGTTTAGTAAGCATTTGGCTTGGCTTTGAACCTGAATAGGATTTTTGTTCAAAATCAATTACTTTTATCTTGGGTTATGATTGTCAGAAATTATCTCCTGCCCTGATGAACTTTAACCAGAGGGAAATAACAGTCTACAGCAGATTGTTTCTCAGAAATATCCTTGGGTACAATCCAAAATCTTGTTAGATTAGACTGACTTCTAGCACTACTAAATTGTAAATTCTGATAAATTGGACTTTTTTATTTGTATATATGTGACATATATATTTGAAAAGAGTTCAGTGAGTATTTTCTTTATTGCAATTAGATGTCTTCACTTTGTTCTTTACAGGAACACCTTAAAAGAACAGGAACACCTAAATATGAAAATGCCTCAAATACATTTACAGTTACTGTATATTCTATCTGTTCTTCCAGAAATTCTAAATTGTGTCTATAAAGTAAGATACTTCGCTAATTAGCTTTACAATCAGGCTTTAGGGCACTTCTTAAATATATATATATATATATATATATATATATATATATTATCTGGAGCACCACAGAAGAGAATGGGACTGGCAGAGGTCTGCTTAACAATATTGCTGATGCATAAAAACAGACACAAAGCAATACAATTCATGAGTTCAGCTTCTAAGATATATTTATTTTTTTACAAGTGCAGGATTTGAATAACCATCTGAATACTTTTTGGTGTTACTGTTCCTTTAACCAGATACAATACAGATTTTAGTATTTATTATTTATTTTAGTATTTATTACAGGTTTGAGAAATATATGTATATGTACATGTAAAATCTAACCGTAGTCAGTCCATTTTTCACATTATGGCTGGGTAATCCGTGTGTATTAGTTCCTGAAAACCACATCCTTGCAAAATGTACCATCACAACATCTTGACTGATGGGATTTTATTGTGTATTTTTATTGTGAGAAATATCAGATCTGATTTGAGGTATGTGTTTTTTTTTTTTAATTTGAGCCAAGTTGGATACAATTTGGGGAGAAAAAAGAATGAAACGATGCTGATTTGCATTAACACAACACATTTAATTCCCGTGTACTTTACATCTAAGGCTATAAAGATGAATATGTCAGACTGACTAGTCGAATTTCACAAAAGTTACAGCATGGTGCATCTCTGTTGGATGCCCGCCATTGCAATATGGGGGATATTTACTAAGACCGTTTATACCATTGTGATTAGTCTTGTGATTGACTGTTAATTTTTATTCTCCTGTACTTTTTGATTGCCCAGATTTATAATGGATTGATACAAATGTTTCCCTATTCTCCTGCATTAACTCATCAAAATGCTTTTTAACTTTAGCAAATATACCCCAAAGTGTGAGGGGGTTATTCAAAAAAGTCCAAATTGTGGCATATAGGTGCAAATTCGCCAGATAAAGACAGTCACTATCGGATGCTACTGTCACAGTCGCATCTTTATTATGAAAATACTGTTGCAGTCGCATCTTTATTATGAGAATACTGTCGCAGTCGCATCTTTATTATGGGAAAATTGTCACTATCTTAGCATTAAAAAATTGTCGCGGCTTTACAATGGGGAAATTGTAGCGGATTTACAATGGGACTCCGCTGTTTGTGAATTCGACAGTCAAATTCTCACCTTAGTGAATAACCCCCTCAATCTGTGGCTATGTGTTACATAGAGAATAATGTCAGTCCAAATGACTCAAACTAAACACTAGTGTGAAAGAGGCCTAAGAGCTACCACATACTCAATTTAAAAGCTATGATACTGCCATTCCATATAAACTACCTTGTTTTCTGAATTTGCTGGTTTTAGATGAGTCATTTCTCCTAGAAACCAGCAGCTTTGAAACACTTGATGAAAAACAAAGCTCCAGGAAGAATCATATATGCTGAAATTGGGGTTATGTCTTTAATCCTTTAGTTGTCCTTTTAAGTATCAAGCTTCTGGTATTCATGGATTGAAATGAAGGGGTAAATGTATGTCTTGGAAATGTCATTAAATGCATCAGGGAGTGGTTCAGAACCTATTTGGTGTGATTGATGACCATTACTTTCTTTGGGAAATATTGCTGGAATCAATTGCCCTATGTACCCATCAGTCTTAAAGACTTACAAAAGGATAATCAGTTAAATCTACATTGTGTCATCACAACAGCAGACTCACCACTACCAAGAGACTCTTACATAATGTATTCAATATTAAGGCACAATGTACTCATTACACACAAGACTGGATTAACCTTGAGGTTTAAATACTTGGCCTTAGCATACTAAAATGAAAAGTGTTTTCAGTATTTTGTATTAGTTGGTGCATTGCCAAAACTGGTTAAAACATTTTCAAGTATATGTGGAGTATTTAGTGTAACAAACAATAATCTACTGGTGATTTTATTTGCTTCATTTCACCGTATTATACATTTGCAGGTTTTATAAACCAACACGTACTACTTAACTGCCACATGTTCCATGATCACAAAACACATGGGGGGGAATTCACCATAGTGCGAAGTGAGGTCCGAATCCTTCACCTCACTTCACACAGACTGTTATGCGCTCTCTGATGTCCTGCACACGGACATCAGCTTACGCTTTAAAGGGATTCCAGTCTCGGCGAGACCACTCGAGTCACCTCGCCGAGACTGGAATCCCTTTAAAGCATTCACTGATGTGCGCGTGCATCACATCAGCGAGCGCATAACAGTCTGTGCGAAGTGACCCGAAGGACCTCACTTTGCATTATGGTGAATTCCCCACTTGGTGTGATCACAAAACATTTGCTGCTGGCAGAAGCTTTCTTATCTTCCCCAGTCACTGCTGGTTAGAAAAGGCTTAAGTAATGGTGACCATGACATTACCCCCATCATCCAGCTTCTTTATATATCCCAGCCTAGCCCACCTCCAGTTCTGCTCACAGTTCAACAGTTGTTCTACCCTGCCCATGATGTAAATAGTTCTACATACCTATATCACCAACTATAGTTCATGGAGCATGAAAGGGCAAAAAAATACCTTGTCTATGAACACACGGAAACATAAGGCATTGCCATTAAAATGGAATATCAAGCAGTTCTTTGCTGGTTAATTGGTTAATTTATATGGCTTCACCAAATCACCTGTGTGTATGTGTATGTATATACAGTATATATACAGTATATATATATATATATATATATATATATATACACATATATATAAGCAAAAAAAGTTGGCACACACTCCTGGGTCTTGAAATTACGTAATTAAAACAAACAAAAATTTATTAACTCTTGATTAAAAACATATATGGATGCATAAGGTATACAGCTCATGTGCCGGCCCCACCTCTCAGGCCTTGATCACAGCCATTCAGAGGCAAAAAAAAAAAAGACTCACCCTATGGTGAAACACTGTGCACTCATCTCCAAAGGCATGCCGGATGTGCAAGGCGACCATCCAATACACTGCAATGAGTTGACTGTGGACTGGAAGTGACATCACGATTGGTCCAAACAGCTAATAGCATCCATAGCAACAAGCAGCAACTGGATCTCATTCATGCTCAGAGAGTGAGACACAAACTCTCCACCTAAGCAAAACAGGAAGTGCACAAGTGTAGGGCTAAAACTACAGAACATGTGTAAACTAAAACCAAAAGTGTGTGTAAATACAGTATATATATATATACTATATATATATATATATATATATATATATATACACAC
>WMED01018847.1:0-12591 GCA_019650415.1 Pipa parva | reverse complement strand
TCAGGCTACACAGGTGTTGTTGTCACCATTAACGTTTTGCAGCTAAGTCCGTGGTTCAGCTACTTCTTCTATCTCCATATGTAATTTTCAAATATTCTGGTAAAATCCCTATAATTATTAAGGAAATTCAGATTATCTCCACATTTACTGTCACAGAAGCCTAAACTTGCTTACAGGGCATGAGCCGAACAGAAACTATTCACAGCAGTGTGTTATTAGTGGTAGGGAGGAAATACAGCATGACACCTCATGGTATGATTTTCATACAGGTTATTTATTATTTTAACAGTAGAACTGATAGTGTCAAGGGACAGAGTTCAGACACTGCTAATTTCCCCATTCTTCCTGCCTCAGGAAGCTGCGCTGAGCAATGCCCATATATAGGAATGCATACAAACAATGTCCTTTATTCGTCCCACAGCCACACATATGTTTCACTTCTGATTACAGACCGTATAAAACATCCTATCTCATCCCTTTAGCTCTTGCTGGAATACAGCTCCCAGCAACCCCCCAGAGGGATTCTGGGAGTTTAAGTACAATATCAGCAAAGGGATCATGCTTGGACATCCGTGACATAAAACATGATAAATCTGTTTTTATTAGCTCTTCCTGTTTGTATCAAGCTTTCTGCTTTTCTCTGAAGAAGATTCACATTACTTCTACAGTGAAAATTGCTGAATACAAGTTTGTTTTTCCAAAGCATGAATAGTACATGTTAAAAATTAGGGAAGCCATGGACCGGGGGATATGTGACAGAAATTAAAACACCATTGTTAAAAAGCCTGTGCTCACATGAACATGACCAGAAAACACCAAACACATCTGGTGTGATTCTATTAAATAAATAGCAATAAGATTGACACACACACCCAGATATATATGTACAGTATATATATACTGTATATATATATATATATATATATATAAAGCATTAAGGTTAATCAAAGCTCTCTTCTGAGAAATTCTTCTTTCACTGAGAGTTTGTTTTCACTAAACCTAGGAAATGTCACTGTTACTACTACCATGTTGCACTAGATTCACTATCATTTGGTTCATTGGTACCCCTGCCATGAGTTGCATTGGTGCAACTACCATGTGCTACACTGGAACCTTTACCATGTGCTGCACCAAAAGTGGGTACAGGAGGTATTGCTGAGGGGGCACCACCAGCTCAGCAAACCAAGAAGGCCCAGAAAGAAAGTTGTATGTAGGCCCCTCAATACTGTTCAATTATATAGATGGCCTGCTGGGCATTGAGTAGTGCACCTGGTAAATTTGAGTTGTAATTAGGTGTTGAAAAACATGTTAAGGGGGCCAATTTTTTGTAGGTTTTGGGGGACCCATTATTTCTGATGGTAGCTTTGCCAGTAATAGTATAATTAGGTGAATTGGTACCATACCATAAACTGCACTGGTACAACTACAACTAGATGAGTCAGGGACTTGATACTTTGTTAAATGTACTCAGCACTTTCATAAATGTAAGCTAAGTCACATAGCAAAGAATGTACTAGTACTGGTAAAATGTAAGGTTACTTAGAATTGACATAGAAAACACCATTGATTCTTAGAAAGTATGAACTGTTTGCATCTTTAAAGGTATACTGTTTCCATTAACAACTACATTTATATTCCAGTTTTCATTGCATTACTTGTGCATACAAGCATTTTTATCAGTACTGAAATATTTCCATGTCAGAGTTTATTGCTAGCTCGGCTTATTAGAATGTTCAGTGCACCTGCAACTGATTAAACAGTCACAATGCAGAGCCAGATGTAAGGAAACAGATTTGGCCGAGTGAAGGGTCTAAAATTCAGGTGGACAACTGAGATTAGAATAGAAATATCTAGCTATATTATCAATATAACTAATTTTGTATTGTAGTTGAGAGTTTGCAGCTGTTATATTTTTACTTTATTATTATGATCTTTTAGAGAAAACAGAGGTCTAGAATGCCTTTAAGTCTTTAAGCCTGGAGGGTGTCTTTTTCCCATGGTCTCTCTTCTATCCTTTTCCAGCTCTCCATTGAACACTTGCTTCATAATTTACTAGTTCACTTCAATATACATTCTTTTGTCCTCTAAGTCCAAACATATCGTTGCACTGCTCAGACTGTTTCTGCAAAAAAGAAGCAATGAAGACAACTCTTCCTTGGGATGTATTCTCTCTCGCACACAGCTTCTCCTTGCCTCCCTCTTCTGCTTCAAGCTCATCCCCCCCTTTTTTCATTCTTGTATTTTAAAGTTCATGTAAGGTCAACAAATGCCTCTTACCCTGTTATCTTTTTCTTGGATTTTGAGTCCATATTATTTTGTTTTCATTTGATACTCTTGTTTGATTTTGGCTGACTTCAATTCAGGCAGTGAAACGACTCTTAACACCTTAAGTCTCACCTCATAGATCTGTTGTTTACTGAAATCTTGCCCTTCTCTGCTATTAGAGGTCTTACCTTTCATCTGATCTACTGTACACTCACACGACTTGATAAAGAATATAAGAGTATTCCTGCAGTAACATTTAGGGAGACTTATCCAAAGAATAACTGTTGCAGGAACAGGTAAGTACATCGGTTTTATTCACAAACTGGGAGGGATAGTCATGAAAAGATGTAATTAAAGGAATTAAATTAAAAAAAGAGTAAAAAGAATACATTTACATATTGGTCACAACTACATATTTTTCCCTCGGCAGATAAGTATCACAAGATGGGTGCTGTCGATTGGCTCATAATGTCTGACTGCACCCATAGTCTCCATGCCTACTGAAGGGTCAGAACACTGAGGGGCTTACTCATGAAAGTGAGAACCTGTCAAAGTGTATTTTGGTCACTTTAGGCCGCTACACTCTGATAGTCATGAATTTGCTACTCCTTATTCATTAAGTGTGAGATTCTCATAGCAAAGAACTGAATGGTGTTGGTCCCAGATTCTTGTGTAGTGCAGCATAGTCAGTCAGACAGTAGGAGCCCTGC
Source organism: Pipa parva (assembly GCA_019650415.1). Lineage (NCBI taxonomy): Eukaryota > Metazoa > Chordata > Amphibia > Anura > Pipidae > Pipa > Pipa parva. The sequence goes on along the minus strand of WMED01018847.1, from coordinate 9,616 downwards.
CATCAACCCCCTAATTTGTCACTTTGATCTGGCAAAGTAAAACTGGTGAATGTGACACAGTACATCTTGCAGAATTTGCTACTTCAACAGATTCTGAAGATGAATAGGAGAATTTCCTGTGCATGTGCACACAAAGTGGTGCAAAGTTCTCTGTCAATCCGTGACTGTCGTAATTGTCCAAATTGATTGCTAATTCAGAGTCTGCTGAATACCCAAATATAGGGTAGAACTGGACCTTTACATTACTGTTCAGACTTTCATGAATTAGCCCCTACCGTATAGTTATGCCCCCTTTTCATGTATATAATAGAGAATAATATATTCTTTCTCCATGGAGAATGAACAGAATAAAGTTCAGCTTTGTCACTGACATTTATGGGAATTCTGGGACTGGTTTCCTGTGTTGTTTGCCTTTCTCAGCAGATGATTACTGACATATATTTCCAGCCAGCAGTACTGTACACAAAGACGCTAAAGGTGTATGAGATGATATGTATTCATAAATTCCTCCAGTCTAGACAGAATTACCACTTATTATCTATTTTGCAATACCTGAAAAACATACAAACAATAACCAATGTTCATTGCAGGTAATAAATCTTTGTTTCAGGTGTCCAGATATTGTTGCCAACATCAGTGAGGATTATAATAATCATTTCTAGAAATGAGTTCCGGAAAAACAAAATTGAGATTTGTATTAATTCAATCCTGTCTTGGTCCTATTAACTTCACAGAAATGATCCAGGGCTAAGCAGAAATTGTGTTGTGTGGTAACACCCATGTTTACAAAAATATTTCAGCTGCATATGGATATTTTTTTAATTAATGGTGAGCAGTAAAAAGCATTACATTGGTTGGATACAATGGTTGATAAGGTTTAGCATCTTAGGGAGAAATTTAATAAATTCATAAAGACAGCTTTCTGTCTTTCCGAGATTATCGCACGGGATCTCCAGTTGTTCTCGCGAGAATATTGCGCAAGTTTTTTCAGTCTCGATTTTTCCAAAGAAAGGTAGCCATTAGTAGTATGACTACCTTTCTATCAAAAAATCAAGATCGAAAAAACTCATGTGATAATCTTGTGAAAACAACTCAAGATCTCGTGTGATAAACTTGTAAAGACCGAGAGCCATCTTTCCGACTATTAAATTTCACCCTTAATCTGCTGACTGATACAACCATGACTGCACTCTATACATTTTTGTTAATTGACCTTCCATTTCTTTCCAGGATTTCAGAATATATTTTTATAGATGTGGTTTTACACTATATTTGTCACAGGGAACACGGGGTACCACAGGACACCACTAGAGGTGCTATTAAGCCTGTTACACCTCTTTTAGTGGTAAGGTGTACATAAGCAGGAACAGTGGTTAGAGGATTCTCTTACCACAGCAGGGTTTGTGCAGGTCAATGATTAGGCATTGAATCTAAGGAGCTCCTTAGTCTACATCCTGAACCCCCACAAAAGGGCGTGGCTTTTTCTGATATGGACTCCTGAAGTCATGGCCCTTGGGTTATCCCTTAATGGTGAGACACTAAAGGATTCACTGGCAGATTAACAGGAACTTATGAAGTGTAACAGAGGATTTTATGGAACAGCATAGTGGAACTATCACACATGATTTCTGCTTGTGCAGCCAAACAAGGAATGCTTACAGTAACCAGCCAAGGAGTACACTGAAGAATCGCCAGCGTTTGAACTGTGAGACTAGGCTGTGGAGCTGACTCTTACTCAATGCCGGCAGCACGGGAGAAGAGTCAGTAGTGCACGAGCAGCACACACTGGCTCTACACTTCTTGTGACAATATTAGTCATGGTGGTGATACAGAGATACTTCAAGTGACATAACCATTAAACAGATGATGCAAACCCTCTTTATTTAATTTGAATACATTTTGCTTCCAGTTATAAAAAATGATTTACAAAAACTTTTTTCTCAATGTTTTTCATTTTCAGTTCAACTTAAAACAAACATTTTGCAATATATATATATATATATATATATATATATATATATATAAAATTTTTTTCTAGTTTTAGATCTCTGCTATTACTTGAGTAATACTTCAGTTATTATTGTTCCACTGTAGAAAGCAAGGCTTCACCTAGACCAGGGGTCAGCAACCTTTTTGGCTGAGAGAGCCACATACGTGCGGCTCTGCTCAGCCCTTTTGAATCCGGAGCCGCTAACATCATATGTGACGTCACATAGGTGACGTCAGTGGCTCCGGATTGGATAGCAACCCGGAAGCTGGTGATGTCAGAGGCTCCGGATTGGCTAGCAACCTGGAAGCACTGAGAGAGCTTTGTCTCTACAGCGCTTGCCAGCGATTAGCTGGCAGACTGTAATGAGCAGTGTTTGCATGTGAGTACCGCTCGTTACAGTCAAAGAGCCAGATGCAGCAATCAAAAGAGTCACATCTGGCTCAAGAGCCATAGGTTGCAGACCCCTGACCTAGACAGAAAGGTCTAAAAAAATGTTTCAAATGTTACTTGTTGCTTATTTTGCATTTTACTTTGTGAAATTAATGTTCTTTTGTTTTCAGACAAATACTGTGCTTGATGTCATTTTGTAACTAATTGTTTGTTTGTTTTTTAATTACTTGAGTTATTAGTATTCCACTGTTATCTTCTCCTTGGTAAGCCTTTATCCAGAAAGCAAAGATTAAGGAATGTTAAAAAAATGTTACAAATGTTGCACCCTACTCTGTGATATAAAGGCCAGTTCTCTTGTTTTCAGACAAATTCTGTGCTTGGTGCCTCTTAGAGGATACAATATTATCTTATTTAAGAAACATGACTAGACACCTTTCCCAATGGAGCAGCCTGGAGGCAGGAGGCAGTAGCAATGTATTAGAAACTGACTGACTTGACATAAACTTGACTTGAGCAAAGGTTTGAGATCCCTGTTGAGGAATTACTCAATGCTGGGGTTCCTTTCTCCCTGCAATGCCACCCCCTCCTGCAAACCCCCTGGAGTGAATAAAGGAAACTTATGGAACCTGAGGGTACACCAGCACAGATGTTGCAGAGGGTTCACAGCAGTCATTACAGAGCTTCCAACCAGGGGCTTGGATGCAGTGACCTCTTTAGTTACACCCAGAGCCATATTTCCCCCTGGGCACCCATGGGCAGATGCCTAGCACAGCATCTTTTGAGGGGCAGTAGCAGGTGGTGGATCTTCATATTTGTGACAGCAACACCCCACCACTGAATTCTTCTGTCAGATGAGTGGCGGCTTCCAGGTGCATTGCTGTAAAAGATGCAGTGATGCTTCTCCTTCTCTCCTCAGCAGTGTACTGACTGTACTTGGGGGGGTTCTTAGACCAGCATGAATCGTAAACACAGTCCTGGGTACACCCCTGTGAGAACCGATAGAGGGATTCAAATGAACCCTACCATAAAGAAAATAACATTTCAGATTGTGCTCATATTTAATGTGAAATGCCTGTTAAAAATAATTTCTAGTTCTATTTTTATACAAATTTTATAAGGTGGGCAGTTTGGGGTTTGAGTTGTTGCTTTCACAGACAATAAATCAGTAATGGCCTAGGGATGCAATAAATCTTGGTGTGACAACCCAATCAAACAGTAAACATATGATCCTTTAATAGTATATAACTTTAAGAAGCACAACATGTTGAATGAATCAGTCTAATGAACACAGTGTCCTGGTTCTAATCCTTCATATCATTTACCACAAATATATATGAATCCATGACTGATAAGTATAATGACATTTTATTTGCAATATATTTGCATTGATCCTCAATACCACCAGTCTTTAATGACAAGAAAATTAAATGTTTATTTTCCATTTTTCCACTACTTTATCATAAATGTTTATTATTTTAGTTGGCCAGTCCATTTTATTGCTTCATTTTTACATAATACTTTTATTTGTCTTTGTTTTACTGTGCGGTAAAGAAAAACACAGGTTATATGAAGGCATGCCAGGGAAAATCCATTTAATTTTGTTATTGGAGTGTAGAATTTTTCCAGTGGTAAAAAGGGTGTCAGGGTTCACAGTAACAGATTCCTACCCATAATCTGTTAGCACACGTGTTCAAGATTTCTATCATTTCTGCTACATTTTAAAAAAAGGTCAATGTTAGAGCAAATTAAAGGACCTAATTTAGACCTGTAGTTGCTGTAGCTGAGATTTAACACATTGGAAGAGCTATGAGATGATTGTAGAACTAAGAAGATCCAAGAGTATCTGCGTAAGGGTGAAGCAAGATACAAATGTAATAATTTGTCTTCTTAAATGTTTAGGAAAACCGTTGGAACAAAGGGCGGTTCCGACTTAGAGAAGGAGCAGCGGATCTGAATTTAACACTATTACACAACAAAGTGACTTTATTTTCACATTTATTGGGAACATTGTTTTGAAATTGATCATTTGAATTTTGTAAAATTGACATTTTCTGTTTTAGCGCATCTCACCTTTACAATTTTGTTTTCTTAAATGTTTAGTTTACTGGACAAAAATACCATTCTGACTGATTAAGATTCAGGGAGGTTATTCACTAAGGTGCGAATTCGACTGTTGAATTCGCAAACAGTGGATTCCCCATTGTAAAGTCGTGAAAAATTTTTAATGTTAAAATTGCAACAATTATCCATTAATAAAGTCGGGACTACGACAATATTCTCATTATAAAGACACGACTGCAACAGTAGCAGCCTATTGCGACTGTCTTGATCTGGCAAATTCGCACCTATACGCAACAATTTCAAACTTTAGTGAATAACCCCCTCAATTGTGATTACTGAGAAGTGTATTAAGAGATAATAAAAAAGTTATAAAACTTTACTAAAAATTGGTATGTAGCACCAACATTTTTCAAAAATATAAAGTTACATCAATGTAAGATTCAAGAGGGTCCTGTGAATTTACAGTAAGATTATTTCCATCTCAACAAAGTACTGAAAAGACAGATAGATGTTTTCGGGTTAGTAAAGTTGGATTAAGACACCATCATCTTGTTACTGATCTCAACTTTTTATTATTTATTTGAAATAACAATTTTTTTGTACCCAGCTTAAATCTCTGAAAAGGCAGACAAGGTTATTTTAAACCTAAATAAAGGCAACCTATAAATAAAACATGTGCACTATGCAGGATGTAATGCACTTTTAGTAAGTCAGTCTAACAGGATGTGATTATTGGTAAAGATAGGTAAATCATAGGGGAGAACTATGCCTGAGTCCATGTGCTGAGGCTACTGTGTGCCTACTCTCTAGAAACTGTGTTTGTTAAAGGAATATTATAACACAGAAACAAATGTTTTTTCCTTGTGTCTTAAAGCTAAGAATCCCATTTATTAGATAAAAAAATAGTATTTACTATCAATCTGAAAAAAATTATGAAACATTTTGTGATTGAATGAGGGATCATTTGCTTGCTTCTTTTTTGCCATTACAGCAATCAAGTTTACTTTACGGTTGAAATACTATACAACAAAAATATTTAGCCCTGTGGGGCTGTCACACGATACCATATTATTGTTATTAGAGAAGACACCTTCTTCAGCATTTCATAATTGGTAAAAAAAATATGCTACAAAACAGTTGGGGAAAAACATTACTGTAATTGTTAGTGCCTGTGTTACAACTCAAGAGCTTAAAGGCCCAGAATGCTTGCCACCATGGGCCACACCCACTAACTGACCACACCCCTTGGTGCAAATAATCACAGACTAAATTATGCAGTGAATTTATCTGCAAGGTGAACTCACAAATGCCAGGTTCAACATTAAAATAATAAAAATACTTTCTAGTTGTAATATATCACCCCTATTCCCCTTCAACTATGTATTTCTGACTAGAAAAGAGACACCCTTTTGCCTAAACTGCCTATAGGCACAGGCCTCTTGTACCTACAGGGAAATTTGAAACTATTATTATTATACTGGATAAACTGAAACCACTTTTTAATGTGTAACTAAGCGTATATTTTTCACATACCATTTTTTTTTTAAACAATGATAATTTACCTCAGTCAAAATATTTCAGAAGCTTTAGGCTGGAAAACTGTAACCGTCACATGCTGTCTTCCAGTAAACCTGATAAATTGTTAAAATTAATGGAGCAGCATAATTGCTATTTTTATGCATGAACAGATTGGAATGTCTCATGTATATTAACTGGTGATACCTCTGGTTGATAAATGGCCAGTCCTAAAATGTGTATTTGTTACAGAGTAAGAAAGATGAGTACTGTAGTATTATATGATACTTTATTTGGACTAAGTTCATTGTATAAGACAAGCTTTTGAGAGATATTTCCTCTTCCTCAGGTTAAAGCAGTACTATCATATAATACTACAGCACTCATCTTTCTTACTATTCAACTGAACTAATACGGCTTAAACCATTTTTGTGCTATTTGTTACAGAGACATCCCTAGTATTTTGACTAATATTTCAGCAAGCAGTTTATCATTGGCACATCAGGATTTGGTGCCTTATTGACTAAAGTCTGAATTCACACGCCGAATTCACTTTGCTACAATTTGAATCGCATCACAAAAATAGTAGCAAATTCACTTTTCCTTATTTATGAAACTGTGGATAGATTTGTTGAACAAGTGAAGTGTGGCAAAGTCAGTCAAATAGAGGTAGGACGTGAAATCATGCGAATTGATGTGAATTCCCCCAGTGAATTTCAACGACGTCATCCTCACCATATCCCGCTAAATGTATATAAGTGAATAATACATCTGTTTCTATGTCACTTTGTCCCTAGTTCAAGTCTGGTTGTAGACAAATTTAGTCGCAGTTGCCATTGTCACTTTTGAAGAAGTAGTAACCTTATGCCACACCTGAGTCCTCACATCAGCCCTCCAGTTCAACACTCTGGTTTGGTGAAGTCAAACAGGTGAATTTAGAGCATTATGCCTTGGCAAATTCATCACTGTGACTCAGGGCCAGTTCTAGCGCTGGGCAATGTGGGCAACTGCCCAGGGTGCAATCTATTTGAGGGGCGCTGTCGCCCACATCGCTCACCGCAAACTTACCTCCTCCAGCATTCCAGTGATGCTCCTCCTCTGAGCACTGCTACACAATGAGGTCGCATTCCACTTACCACATTGTGGAGCGGTGCTCAGAGGAGGAGCGTTGCTGGAACTCTGGGTGGATGTGTGCCTGGGGGAGGGGTGCGCCAGGGGAGGGGTGCACCGGTGGGGGCGCGGAGGGGCAGTTCGGCCAGGGTGCCCATAGGGCCAGAACCGCCCCTGCTTTGACTGACTCAGTCACTTGTCCAATACATCCAAATTAAATGCATATTTGCCACATCGCAGAGTTTGCTCAACAAGCAAACATAGGGAAGTGGCGATCACTAAACTCCGAATTGTTGCGTATAGGCGCGAATTTACCAGATAAAGATAGTCACAATAGACTGCTACTGTCACAGTTGCGTCTTTATAATGAGAATATTGTCGCAATCTCAACATAAAAAATTTGTTGAGATTTTACAATGGGGAAATTGTTGCAGATTTTTGTGAATTCAACAGTCTTATTCACACCTTAGTGAATAACCCCCAAAATGTTTAAAGGGTTTCTTAGAGATGCAATCATGGAGTATCTCTATGTAGATACATAAATGTATAAATATGTCCATCACACTACTGTCGCAGTCGCATCTTTATAATGAGAATATTGTCGCAGTTGACACTTTATTATAAGAAAATTTCACAATAGCAACATTGAAAATTTGTCGCGACTTCACAATGGGGAAATTGTCACAGATTTGCTATTGGAATCCACTGTTTGAGAATTCGACAGTCGAATTCGCACCTTAGTGAATAACCCCCCCAAATGCGAATTCATAGCTATATGCAACTATTTGGCCTTCTGTCAATAAGGCCCTAAGTGTTTGCTATTTCTATTATTTATTTATTATTCCTATAGAATCTTGGAATCTGGGAGCTTTTTATTCAGAAGATTTGACAGTAAAACAATCTAATTTTAGTATGGAAAAGAGCCAGAACACTTACCATATACTGAACACTTTTTCACTTACACTATATGTGGGAACAAGTGGATAAATTGCCTAGAAATTACAATGGAGAATATTTATCCAAGTGCAAATTCCCCTGCTGAAAGTGAATTCTCCACTCTGATAACACCGACACTGATGTACTGTAGTATAAACAATTCTACAAAGGGGGTAATTCAGGAAAGATCGAAGTACCCTTGTGAAGCTTCTCATCACTTCGCCGAGTCGGGTACGTGCTCACTGGTCTCCTGCACTCGGAGATCAGCGAACGCTTTAAAGGTACTTTGGCTCAAATCGCAACCACTCAATGCACCTCGCCGAAGTACCTTTAAAGCGTTCGCTGATCTCCGCTTGCAGGAGACCAGTGAGCGTGTACTTGTCTCAGCGAAGTGATGAGAAGCTTCGCAAGGGTACTTCGATCTTTCCTGAATTACCCCCTAATTCTGTATACTTCATATTCTTGAGGTGATATTTATGTGCACAGTCAGGCAAATAGGAAAGGTGGCAAACTGTTGGTAAGGGAGATTAGGGATTATTCATGAATGTCTGAATGGTCCAGTAAAGGTCCAAATAAATATCCATTTGCCACTTCCCCATCTTTGTGTATTCATCAAACTCTGCAATGGGCAAATTCAGACATGATGGTTGACAACTTAAGGAGGAATACACATTGCTTTAAGTGCAAGTGGAGAAGTAATTCACCTACAGTATTCATAAAGTATTTGAATTTGTCAAAGTAGTGAATTCAGTAAGGTGTCCAAATTCACTAATAACATAGCCAGATCAAAGTGGCTGATGGCAGAGCTCCAGGGTAGCTTAATGCGACTGTTCATAATGGCAGAGCTCCAGGGTGGCATAATGCGACTGTGACATTAAAGGAGACCTAAAGAGAAAAAAATAAAAAACAACTGTTAAAATACTTACCTTATACAGAGCTGGTTGATTACAATCACAACATGAGCTGTGCTGTAATTAGTCGGCTCCCGATGCTTCCGCCGACGTTTCCTGCACAGCGCGCTGTTGACACAGAAGCCAGCGCACAGCTCCTTCTTCTACTTCCCAGGCCTCATACATCATCACGCTCCTTGCGGGGAGCAATCTCATTGACCCACAGTGAACGTGATGATGTTTAAGCCCTGAAACACCTGAGGTATAACAGGGTGGGAGGAGCAATCAGCCAGCGCTGGGAAGAAGCGTCGGGGGAAGCATCGGGAGCCAGCTAATTACAGCACAGCTCATGCTGTGACTGTAATCAACCGGCTCTGTATAAGGTAAGTATTTTAACGGTTGTTTTTAATTTTTTCACTTTAGTTCTCCTTTAAAGGCTGCAACCAAGTGACAACATGAACAAGGGATATGGTGATATAGAAAGAGATGTATTATTTACTATAGAAAGTAGGACATTTTGAGACTGATATTAGTGCACTTCACTTGTAAAATTCCCATCATTATACATCACTCTTCCTACTACTGTTATACAGAGCAGTATGAAAGAAACTGCATACAACACTGTTTGCTTCTCTGGCAAGAGAACCCGCCACTTAGTGAATAAGGAGTAACTTGAAATACACACTTTGATGAAGAATCACCTCAATCTTCACATAGATAGTAT
>WMED01018846.1:0-10268 GCA_019650415.1 Pipa parva | reverse complement strand
ACGGGGGCCAGGTAAATGGCCTGAGGGGGCCGGATGGGGCCCGCGGGCCGTAGTTTGGGGACCCCTGTTCTAAATAAGAAGTTGCAAGTGTTGCAATAATAAAACAGGTCAGTTCTTTTTAATTATTATGACAGGCCTGGGGATGTTTCTAGTCTCCCATAATATGCTGGCTATACCTGATAAAGTATTTAACAAGGATCCATCCAATCTTTGTAAACATATCCTCTAATAATCTTTAATGTATGGGTGATGAACCACCTTGATCTCTTTAATCACTGGCTAAATAGATCATGCCAGCACATTTTTCTAGACCCACTTGATAATGAATGAGCATTGCTCACTAATCTTTTGCATACTGCCATGTTTTTATTGATACATCAAATCTTACACATTAGAAATAGGAACACCCTTGTCTACCTTGTGATTAAGGACTTGCGCCAAAGGCTACAATCTTTTCTTCTTTTTTTAAGCATAACCCCAAGCAGGTCCAGCAGTCAGTTATGGGAAGGAAGTCACCTAGAAGCGCTAACAAGGTTCTGTAAGTTTGTTTCAGGAGTAGTGAGTAGGGAACACAGCAGTGGCTTATCTGATGATTTGCTGATAATAAACTGGCATTATTGATATACGTAGTTTGTAACCTGGTTCTAGTAGATATTATTATTTAGTAAGTGGGCCTATTTTTGGCTTGTCCCTCCATGATATTGCTTCGTTAAAATGATAATTTTAATGTAAAGGATAAAAGCGGTTCTAGAATTTAAAGAACCATATTGGAGAGCACACCCTTGTATAGCATGCAATATCATTGCAATTAAACTAGCTTTGACTCCGTTATCAACAATATCTAAAGGCAATAATGTAGTTCCCATCTAATCAAAAATGTAAGGTTCAGTTTACATAGTATAAATAATATAATAAGCAAGGTAGCCCACATTGACAAGTCATTTTAGCAATGTTAGAAATAACAGCCTCAGCAGTGGTAAGTTAACTATCTTTATCTGTGACTTAACCAAAGCCTACATGCACTATCTATACAATCTATCCAGATACACTTCTGTGTAACACCAGCTGACATTTTACAGGAACCCCACATATGGGGAGGGGGTGTTTATCCAATTGAAGGAGGGTCATAGTATACTATTGGAGTGTTCCTATAATAAATAGCATGTGCTCTCCAATATTGGATTTCATATACAGTGCTAGTGGAAGGAATGACCCTTCTTCAATAGGATAAAAAATACATTAAACACTTTTAAAAGGCCAACTGTGGCAATGCACCAGTGAATCTGAACAGGTTGTATAGTGTTTGTAGGCATGGAAAAGATGATTCACTGACCACCTTTAAGGTCGGTTATTTCTAAAATTGCTGCTAATTTATGGTACCTTGACCTGGGGGCAAGCTTATCATATTATTTATGCTACACTTCACTATCTAGCCTTAAAGGTTCCTGGTGTAACAGTTAATACAATATGAGATTCCACTGTGAGCTGCTGTAACCAGGAAGGTAATAAGTGGACAGTTATATTAAAGGTACATTCACGTGACTGTTTTTTGAAGTGTAGAATTATTTTTGCCTGTGAAAAAGAAGGAAAGAAATTCCTATTAACCTGCTGATCCAAAACCTACATAAATTCTGACAACAGTCAGTCTTGTGCCTGGAGGTTGTCATTTTCTCATTACATTTCTGGCTATTAATGCTGGGAGATATAGTCTGCAGAAACTGAATAGGCAGAGGATGCAAGTCCCAACTCTCCAATATTGCTGTGAGAAGCTTTTTTAGAAACCATGTTCCCATGTCAGAAATTATAGAACTACCCCAGCTTTTCTGACATTTAAAGAAGAACTAAGATCCCCTAACCATAATGGGTATGCTGAAAGTACAGGGTCTGCCAGGTTAAACCGCTACATAATGAAGCAGCAAATCAGTACCTTTGGTCTGTAGCGCTATCTTATAAAACTGCTGGTGCTAGTATCTCATGGCCCACATGTTGGATCCTCATAAATATGCAAATGAACCCTGACATGTCATCACGCATATTGTTTGATTGGTTGGTGATTGTCACATGGTCCATTAAAGGCAAACTTTTGCAGCTTTAGGAGAACCTTGTAATAGTAAAACAATTACATTTGCAAATGCTTTTCCCTTTGTTATGGAAGTATAACATAGTGGTTAAGTGCTAAGTTTTAATATATGGAAGATTGCTGGTTGAAATCCCAATTTTTATCTTTTTGAAATTAGTTTTATTAGCTTATTAAATTCTTTATTTCTTAACCAAATCAATTCACTGTGTTCACAAAATAGGGAAACCACCTTATTTGGTGATTCAAAAGAAATACATAAAAATCTGTATCTGAACCAACAATGTTCCACATGCAAAATATATACCTTAACCTCTATGCCAGCGTTTCCCAAACTTATTTTTCCGTGGCCCGGTTATTTTTGTGCTTATCCTTCGTGACCCACTTAGTAATGGACTTTGCGCACGGCACCGCTCATGAATATTCATGAGCTGGCTACTTTATGACGCAACACGCATTGTACGCCTTAAAACTAGTAAGGTTTGCTAGTTTTAATGCGTACAATGTGTATTGCGTCATGAAGTAGCCGCCTCATGAATATTCATGAGCGGTGCCGTGCGCGAAGTCCATTACTAGTTTTCAGGCATGAAAACCCATATGCGCTCTCGTGACCCGGTATTTTGCTTTCGTGGCCCGGTACCGGGTCGCGACCCACCATTTGGGAAACAATGCTCTATGCTATAGTTCCACATAGCATATAGTTTTTATTCATCCTGTCATTCTAACTGCCAAATCAGTACACACAGTGCTGGTTTCACACATGCTCAGTAAGGAGAATATGCCCTGGGCAGTAGTTTTCTCTGCAGGAGGTGGTACTAAATTGCTACAATGGCTGCCTTGTACTTGTAATATAATGCTTGTAGAAGAAGAGCTCATTAAGTCAATAACTTGGAAGGGGAAGATTGTAGCTATTGCTACTGTCTTTATCTGGTGAAGTCACACCTATACGCAACAATTCGGACTTTAGTGAATAACCCCCTATAGTTCTAAATATCTATTTATTTAATCAGACTACCATGCTGGAGAGGTCTGTGCAAATGCTGTTTTTCCAGTATAAAAAATGATTCACTGTAGTTTACTGAAGAATACTGTTTATAAGTCATACAGTAAATTTATTATCATACAACTGCATCTATAAATATTTATTACTTGACTACCCATGGTTACATTACTTAGCTCTCCTATTTCTCTGCCTTTGCCTTTTATGTATTATTTGTAGAAGGGACAGACTGAAAAGCTATTCTTTGATAAAGCAGTCTGTATTATATTAATCATATTTTTATACTTGACGTTGATATTTCTTTTTTTTTTTTTTTTACACATCTGAGTCTTAACAAACCCAATATCTGGCCTCATGCAGATCATATAGGATGGTGGTCAGATTGTTTGGGGAATACATTTGAGCTCTATTACTAAACACATGCTCCATTTAATACATGTAGTTTTGAGAGTTATTTCTGGTTGAATTGCCTGTAAAACCAGTTGGATCTTTTATCCAGGACACACTTATGCAGTGGTTATCAACCTTATTGCCGCGACCCTGTTTCCGTGACTGCGACAATTTTAAAGTCGCGACCGCAACAGTATTCCCATAATCATATGAGAATATCATTGTCGTAGTTGCGGATTTACTGTGTAAATATTGTCACAGTCGTGACTTTAAAATTGTAACGGATAAAGGGTTGAGAACCGCTGCACTTATGCTGCATTGATTTAGTGATTTACTGAAAAATAAAGTTTGTTTTTTTTCCTCAACACATTCAGCTAGCAATAGGGAGTTTGGTCAAACCATGCCTTGGCTTAACAGAACATTAACACTGAAAAAAAGCATTTATAGTTACTATATATTCAGTTTGTGCCTCCAGAATATCTACATTGTATCTATAAAGTAAGATATTTAGGATTTATCTTTAAAAACTGGACTTTGGGGTGCACTCCCTGAATATGTATTATCTAAAACAGCGGTTCTCAACCTTTAAGAACCGCGACCCCCGCTGAAGTCACCACGCCGCGTGTGATGACGTTTCGGCCAAACATCATCACGTACGCGCGTCACGTGGTGACGTTTGGCCGAAATGTCATCACGTCGCGCGTCATGTGGTGATGTTTACGGCCAATGTCACTCCGCAGGAACCCTTATAAGAAGGGTTCCTGCGGGTGCTTCCGGGTGTCGCCGCGGTTCTTGACCCCAGTGGGATGGCCTCGCGACCCCCGCCGGGGTCGCGACACACAGGTAGAGAACCGCCGATCTAAAACAACATAGAGCACAGTGGGACTGGGTGAGGTCTTTTTACTGCTATAAGTAAAGATAAAAACAAACAGAAAGCAATAAAATTCATGAATTCAACTTCAAAGACAGCATTTTTTTCAAGTGCGTTATTTAAATAACAGTCATGCCAATTCAAATGTACATTTTTTTTTTTTGGCTATTACTGGACCTTTAGTTAGGCAATGTGCTCTATTGAAAATATCGTATTCATTCTATCCTAAATGTTTACATTTTCATTTGTGATTCTTCTCTGTTCCCAAATCTCTCTTCCTAAATGGCTTAAAGAATCGTTCCCCTTGAGATTATGACCTCACAGTACGTGATAAGATATACGGTCTAGAGATTTCCAGCTTGCTATATAACACACGTATACTGCACTATACCTTATCTTTTGTCTTATTTTAATTTTACTGCTTTATAAAACTCCAGCATCCCTCGTGAAAGCTTTTTTTGCATGTCTTGGAAGAAAGCAAAAATCATCTCAGATTTAATAAAATAAGAAACATATCTATGCAATTTTATTTTTTAATTAAAGTTAACCTTAAAGCTGGGATTTCCATAGGCTTGATTTCAATAATATGGGTATATTCACCAAAAGAAATAAGGTGTTGGGAAAAGTTCTTAGTATTCAAGCATGTGCACTAGCAAATGATATGGCAGAAATTATATATTGTTTGTAACTTAAATGCATTGTATAAGGAATGAATCAAGTTTAATGAGCAGGGAGTGCTGTGAATGGTAGGGTAGTCCAAAATGCATTGGGGCAGATGTACTAAACCAGAGCCTTCTATGTATTATACCAGCAAAATGAAAAGAGCTTGGGGGTAACTTATCAACAATCGCATAGTTTATCCAGGTGATCAAAGCCATGGTACAGTAGGTTCTTCTGGAGATCAAGGCAAACTTTGCCTTTGTTGATATTTTCCCCCATTTTGTCCTGTTTTCCAGCATACCATAAATAATATCTCCTGCCATTCATTTTAATAAACTGGGCTGTTGTAATATAATATTCAGCTAGTAAGTGACAAGAATTCTTTTTTTTTTAGGTGGTAATGTTAATAAACATTTAAAGAAAATAAAAAGACATGTCCATTATCCAGGGACAGTGGCATATGTAGAAGTTACTGGGCCACTACCAGAATATAATTTACCAGATTAAACAATTATTCCCCCCAGTTAACCTTTTTTTTTTTCTTTAAAGGAGAACTCAAGTGCTTTGTAAATTAGGGATGAGGTATCCTGGAGAGGATAAATATATTTACCAATCAATGTCTTTTGTCCCCTGCTGCACCCTCTTTCTTGCTCCAACCGCTCTTCATGCTGCTGATTCCAACATGATGATCCAGTCGCAGCACTGCCTCCTTGCTTTTACTGTTGACGTAAGCACATGGTGTACTGGGGCAAAGAGAGAAGATACAATGTATCTGGCTCACAATGTCATTATTGGCAGAAGAAAGAGCAACTGGAATGAGAAGAAGGAAGAGAGATGGGTTGGGGGGGGGAGACAAAGATGTACTTCATAATGTACATTTACACCCCACCGTTTCCCTCACTCTTAATTTGGAAAGCACTTTAATTCTCCTTTAATCATAGAATTATATCCAACCATTTAGTTGTCATTTAATCATAAAATTATATCCAGCCATTTAGTTCTTCTTTAATCATAGAATTATATCTAGCCACATTCATTAGTACCTACATGTTGGTCTCCCCATATTGCACCATTATCTACTGTAATTTGGTGAACCATTGTGATATTTTTTTGTCTGTGGGGGACCCCTCAAAGTCCTGATGGCAAGGGTCTCCTCCAGTCTTGGCTTGCCCACGTCAGCTCCTGTAACAATGTTGCTGCTGTTGGTTAGTCTGGATAATACAAATGTACCCAGAGTTATTAACAACATTAGACTGGTATACACATACCTATATGTGAAATTAGGATTCTTTCTTATTAATGTTCAATGAATTGTCACAATACTTCAGTTTAAATTGCCTGTGTCACATCAGCTTTAATCAGTTCTAAGGTCTCTGTCACAGTTTGGAGATATTGCTCATTTTTTCAAATGGTTTGGGATGAGAAATTGCCATATACCAGTAATTTACTGGGGAAACGCAGTCCAGATCTAGTAACCAAAGCAACCAATAAGATGCCTGCTTTCATTATTGTAGCTTCCTGCGCCAGTACTTGCTAACGACTGCTTGCCATGGGTTTCTAGATCTCAGTAAATGATTGCCTCAGTGATGCATTCCTCTGAACATCCCCCAAGCAGAGTCTATTTTAACTACAATAGTGTTTTGTTTGTGCCTTAAAATGCTGCATCCTGCGTACTAAAGCAAATTGCCAAAATTTACTTTACTGCTAGCACAAAAATGGTTTATTAGTCCAGCTGAATAATTAGAAAGATGAGTACTGTAACACTATCTGAGTAGAGGGACAAGTACTGTAGCATTATCTGAGTAAAGAGACGAGTACTGTAACATCTGAGTAGAGGGACGAGTACTGTAGCATTATATGAGTAAAGAGACGAGTACTATAGCATTATATGAGTAAAGAGACGAGTACTGTAGCATTATCTGAGTAGAGGGACGAGTATGGTAACATTATCTGAGTAGAGGGACGAGTACGGTAACATTATCTGAGTAGAGGGACGAGTACGGTAACATTATCTGAGTAGAGGGACGAGTACGGTAACATTA
The DNA here is from genome assembly GCA_019650415.1 of Pipa parva. NCBI lineage: Eukaryota > Metazoa > Chordata > Amphibia > Anura > Pipidae > Pipa > Pipa parva. Next base: position 3,228 of record WMED01018846.1, on the reverse strand, counting down.
TCTGAGTAGAGGGACGAGTACGGTAGCAGCATCTGAGTAAAGGGACGAGTACTGTAGCATTATCTGAGTAGAGGGACGAGTACTGTAGCACTATCTGAGTAAAGAGACTAGTACTGTAGCATTATCTGAGTAGGGGGACGAGTACTGCAGCATTATCCAAGTAAAGGGACGAGTACTGCAGCATTATATGGTACTTTATTTGGACTAACAGAGTAAGTACTACTGCTCTGACCTGATAAAAATTAAACATCTCTTGTAAGTTTGTTTGTAAACAAACTATTATTTACATCAGTGCAGCCTGGAGAGCTTATCATCACAGAGATAATAAACTTGTGCAGAAAATGGTATCCTTAAGAAAAAAAAACAGTAACACCAAAAAATGAAAATGTCACAATTATATGGGACTGGGTGGAAGTCTGTTTAACAAAATGGCTGCTATCGGTAAGGAAAAGAAACAGAAAGCAATTACATTCTTAAATTTAACTTCAGAGATAACATTTTGCAATTTCTGTATTTGTATAACTGTCATGCTAATCCAAATAGGAATGTTTATTTATTTTTGGTGTTACTGGTCCTTTAAATAGCATTTTTTATGAAAACTGCATATCTTCAGCCACAAAAAAACAGTACAGTGCTGTTTCTGGATAGGTCTAGGATTATCTAAAATGGAACATTTAGGGATGGATAGTAATCCTTTAAATTTGTGTCTCTTAAAGGATTCTGTAGTCTGTCAGCTATATGCTAAACTTCATATCTCTCTTTGGAACTAATGTGTGTTGTTTTTCAAGATGTAGGTTAGCAAAGAAGCTTGGGATAAGGTGGGCTTAAAGGGCACCTGTCACCTCAAAACTAATACTAATTTATTTTCTAGTAATGAAATAAGTGTTTGTAAATATATATGTATATTAAAAATGTACCTTTATACAGCGTTTCTCTCTGTCATCTTCCCTGTAGCCTACCTTTTCTTCTCCGAGTGCCGGGGGGGATCTGATTGGAGGAGCTATAATGTCAATCATCATCACCCGACGCAGGAAAGAAAAGTCAGGCTGACAGGGAAGATGACAGAGAGAAATGTTGTATAAAGGCACATTTTTTAAAATACATAAATATTTACAAAAACATTTATTTCATTAGTAGAAACTAAATTAGTCTAAGTGTTTTGAGGTGACAGGTGCACTTTAAAGAAGCCAATAAGGCCTTCACCTTATATCCAACACAGTAAACACGCCTTCTTAGATCTGAAAGCGTTCACATATCCCATGCAGTGATATAATGAAATGACTAGACTCTGCTTGTGGGGATGTTTATAGATATGCAAATCACTACTTTTTTTCCCAGGACCACTGGTGCACACAGACCTGCTGGTTTTACCAGCCCAGACGGAGTCTAAAATCAGCATAGACTATGTGACTTATATATACAGTATATCTTCATGAAACTTAGTTTCTAATTTTACTGACTGGTCCAATACTTTTTCAATGGGAAAATAAATTGACACACATCACAATATTTCATACATTTTGTTTTCAAGGGGAACTGTCACAGCTGTACACAATTTATCAAGTTGTGGATTTTCAAATAATCATTTTCAGAATTAATATTTAATTTATCGTTTTTAAATTACTAAATAAGACTTGTGCACCCAGACAATTGAAATAAAAAATATTTTCTTTTGTTGTTTTGGGTAGAACCTGCCAAAATTAGCCCTTCTCAGGTGCTGCAGCAGATGGAACTCCCATCCACTGTTTCATCTTGGAAGTAATCACAGGAGATAGATTTTCCATTTCCATAGACATTAAACAGCATGGGATGTGTATCTGATTAAATTCTGTGCTAGAGATTGCCAAGCCCATACATCCTTACTAAACTTCAAGTACTGCTTGCTTATAGACTCTGCAGGATAAACCAGGGAGCTAAAGGAGTAGTTAGGTTGGTCCTTAATCCTAAGTAGCAGCTTCCTTTGAGGGTCTGGAAGGGAGAGGGTCTCTCTTTATTGATACGTCGCTCGGAGATATTTAGAAAGAGACAATGTTTTTGTTTTTTAAAATAAACGAATCACTTTACCTAGCTTCCAAAGCAATAAATATATCAACCATTACTTATTGTTGACTAATTTACCCACTTAGATAGTATCAACCCCGCAATAATGACGGCGATAATGTACTGGTAAAAGACTGCTCCATACACATCTCAGCAATGCATTTATTGGCCAATGGTAAGAAGGTATTTCACAGGTTGCTACCATGTAAGATGAGGCAACCAATGAAATCAATGGATATGTAGGACCAGTCATCATGTAATTGTCTTTGCCATGATCACTCACAATGAGATAAGATCCATCAACCTTTAGCAACAAAGAATGGTTGATCCGTTTAATATACGGAAGCCGGGTAAGGATTTGTTTATTTAAATAGTGGCACATCAGATTGAACTAAAATTGGAGTCAAGTCACTGAATTGTAAGACAAGATTAAGGGGGTAATACAGCAAAGAGCAAACTTACCCTCCGATCCTTCGCATCAGTACGCAGAGACTGTTATGCGTTCTCTGAGTCCTGCACGCGGACATCAGATAACGCTTTAAAGGGATTCCAGTCTCGGCGAGGCTACACGCGCTTGCTGTTTGCTGAATTACCCCCTAAAGCTCATCCTAGGAGGTCAAACCCTTTAGTTATTAAAGGGAAAGTATATGATATTTTTAAGTCAGGTTTATCAAATCTACCACCCTAAAAAAATAAATAAACTTTGAGAACACAATTTACATTTATGCAACACATCTTACTTAACCACTTTGCTACGTGTCATGGCACAGCGCCATGATACGGAACCATGATTTATCTGGCCCCGTACGGGTTATGTTGCAGCGCCATGATAATAATTTATCATCTCGCCCCGTAGCGAAAGGGTTAAGATATATATAGATTTCATAGCACCAATGCATACACCATAGACACCATGGCAAGTGCGCTCCTGTTCTTCCTAAAATGGTTTCTGGAAAGTCCCTGATTGGTAAAAAAAAAAAAATAATAATAATAATATGGTTGCCCCAATACATGTCTGTAAGGCAGTGATTTTCAACCGGGGTTCCGCAAGGACAACCCAGGGGTTCTGCGACACACTGGTTGATCGGCATTATTACCCGGCTCATCAGAGAAAGATCGCAAGGATGCGTCTCTCTCTGATGAGCCGGGTAATGATGCGGTCTCTGTCCCTGCTAACAGTGATTGCTG
>WMED01018844.1:438-12460 GCA_019650415.1 Pipa parva | reverse complement strand
GAATCTGTCATGTCTTTTGATAGCCAGCAAATGTTCGTTAAGTTGTGTATAAAGTTTTCTTCCTGTTTGTCCAATGTAATGTTTCTCACAATCATGACATTGTATACTGTGTATTACTTTTCTCTTTTCTTTCATTTCAATTTTATCCTTTGGTCTTGATAGTAATTGTTGTGGAATAGTGGTTGGTTTGTGGGTTAACACAATTCCGTGTGGTTGAAGTCTTGCTGTCATTTCTGATATATTCTTAAAATATGGTAAGGCGAAATGTCTAGTTGACTGTTTGGGAATGTTTTTTATTCTTTCTTTCTTGATAATACAGCGTCTGATGAAATTTGTGGATACCCATTACTGGTGAATGCACTGAACAAGTATTTTTCTTCACTCTTTCGGAGTTCTGAGGTACTGCAGTGTGTCTTAAACTGTCTGTAAACTGATGTTTCTAGTGTCCCTTCTGACTTGTGTGTGACTGATACATCTAGAAATGGGAGTTTGTTTTGTTCAAATTGTATTGTAAATTTGATACATCAAATTATCAATAATATTTTGATGGTATCTTCTCACTGAAGCAGTTATGAAAAGACTAGAGACAATTGCACTACCCAGAATCAAACCAAAAGTATGGAGCAGATATGCAGATGGCACATTTGTCATATTGAAACATTCTGGAGTCGAGGAGAAACATCAAATTAGCAATAATATTTTTGATGGTATCAAGTTTACAATAGAAGTTGAAATGGCTGCACTGTAGAGCAATCTGTGGCACTGCAGGGGCAGTGTAGGGCATTCTGCAGGCAAATGGCTGCTCTGCATAGCAACCTGTGGCTCAATTAGGGGAAGTGTGGGGCATTCTGTGGGCAAATGGCTGCTCTATTGCACAATCTGTGGAGCTGCAGGGCAATCTGGGGAAGTATGGAGTGTTCTGCGGGCAAATGGCTACTCTGTAGATCATTTCATGGCTATGTGAGGCAATCGGGGCAGTGTGAGGCATTCTGCAGGCAAATGAATGATCTGTAGAGCAATCTGTGTGAGGCAGCTCTGCTGTCAGTAGCATTTTAAAGAAAGTCATACTGCAGGAAGCGTTTTTTGTTTTTTTTTTGTTTGTTTTTTTTTAAGGTTTGAGCTGCTACAGTGACCATAATTTGTGTCTGGCTTTAAAGGAATGAGAAAGACCATAAGCTGCAGTTTTTGGTGGCAAGACTTACATTTTTGTAGACTCCACTGTTGGTGGTACCGAGACTTGGTAATTTGCCTAAAGCTGTGTTTTGTTTTTTTTTCACTGGTCTCTGTGAGCTTAAAAAAAACATACCTTATGTACAGTTTGACAGCCTATTTGGACTCAAAAACGAACAACAGAATATCTGTAGGAGAAAGTGCAAAGATAGCACTAAAAAGTGCCTTATCAAATGATAACCATTCAAAAGGTGTAAAAAAGGAAGTACGTATAAATCAGATGGACAAATTCACCCAAAAAAGTGAAAGTTAAAGTTTCCTCTAAATGCTCACCAGAAGCATATTATCAAATGCCTTGAAAAAATAACCAGCAACTATTCAGATACTTCCAATTAAATACACAGCAGCCTTCTCACAAATATCCTTATGTGTGCATGTAGATCCAATCAGGACATGAACAAGAGAAAATAAAACGTTTCCATAGTGTAAAAACATAACTTTTTAATATATAAATGATAAAAGGTAAGTCTATATACTCACAAACGAGTGTAAAATACAGGCATATCAGTAGTCCATCATAGCTGGTAAAAATGATATAAATATTGACAACAGAGGGGCACAGCAAGTAGTCCAGAATTCACAACACTGTGTCTGGATAGCTCTCTAGGCGTATCGCCGACAAGCAGCTTCCTCAGGAGAATCAATAAATCCTATTTGGACTGTTGTGGGACTGCTACACTTTGGGGCTTATTCCACTGTTGAAGTGAATTGTCATCACTTCGGGTCGACTGAGTCATGAAACATTGTGTATTTTATCTTTTCCCAGGGGTAGGTTAAAGTGAACCTATATGCTACTCATGCTTAATTTCTGTGAAATGCAACACCATTACTGTAGACCAGTGCAGTCTACCTGTAACACCCACCCATGCAGTATATGTGTTTTATATGTATCTAACAAAATGATTTGGCACCACTAATAGTGTGACAGAGCAAACTCATTTTAAATATCAAATCACCCTTTTTACCAGGGCTCAACTGAAAAATATATCAGGGATTTTTCCAGTAGCTGCCTTAGAGGATAGATTTGTGATTATATTTAGTGGCTACATGCATAAAAACGGTAAAAAATGTATTAAAAGGATCATCATTTTTGAAAGAGATTTTTTAATCATTGTTTGCCAGAAAATATATTTTATACTGTGACCATATAAAATTCACCTGCAGTAGTGGTAATATGTCATTAGTTCAGAAGCATGGTGCATGGTTGCTTAGGAACCAATGCAATCTGCAATATGTGGATTTCATATGTGCTATTTTAAAATGGATAATCTGTAATCTGTAGGGACGTCATCTCATTCCATAAAAGCAGGTCAAAATCACCTCTGGATTGGCAGATGGCTGCCTGTTTTATATAAGTGTACTCTTCTAAAAAGAGTTCTAATTACAAGTAAAGGTTAGAACTAACATTTCATCAAAATCATGATGAATATTCCTAACCTGTCTTTTCAGTGAGTCTGTTTTGTCTCTTTTTCAAACCATTATATCTATATAAGGGGCCAAAGCACACTTTTATTATATGTAGCACTTTTAGGTCAGAAGATATATGGATGCTGAACTGATTTATTAATATACTATATTATTATTATTACGGTTATAAAACTGCTGGATTTCTGTGACAGTAAACTAAGCCATATCCACTTGACCTAACAATTTGAGTGAGTCTAAAGCAAGTGTAACATTTTGGGCCAATCTTCTTAAGGTAGCAGTAAGCTAATTCTTACAATATTCAAATGTATAAGTTACAGCTTTTTCATATATCTTGTATATTATTTTTCTATATAATATAGAATGTAAGAAATTATAAAAATGTAGTTTGTAGAGGCCTTTTACATTTGCCTTAGGTGACAGATATTTTGGCCTGAAATTATTTCTAGTATAAGCCTTTGTTGGCTTTATTTCTTTAACTGCTGCATGACTTGTTTATAATCATAACACTTTTATAATGAGCTTTACTGTCATTGCATTACACGTTTCTTAATTCACTCACTTAAGGGGTAATTCAGCAATGTGCGAAGTGAGCTCTGGATCCTTCGCATCACTTCGCACATGCTGTTATGCGCTCGCTGATGTCCTGCACGCGGACATCAGCAAACGCTTTAAAGGGATTCCAGTCTCGGCGAGACCGAGTTGCCTCGCCGAGACTGGAATCCCTTTAAAGCGTTTGCTGATGTCCGCGTGCAGGACATCAGCGAGCACATAACAGTCTGTGTGAAGTGAGGCGAAGGAGATCCGCACCTCACTTCGCACTTTGGTGAATTCCCCCCTTAGAGAGAGAATGTGCTACCCCCCCAAATAAAAACAAATCTACTGCTGTAAATCTTCACAAAGATAATTTTAAGAAGTGACATTCACCTGTTTATCTCATCATTTCAATAAGAATAAATTTGTGATAGAGTTCAGCAGTAAAGTTAATTTATTTCTTTAATTACCAAAGAGGTATAAAGAGTAGACTGAGGCAGCTGGGGCCCACTAGACAAGTTGACCCTCACTGCCTAGTCACAAAAGTTGCAATGCTATCATGCATACCAGAGCAATCCAATGTAATGATAAATCAGTTTCACAGAACACTGCTTTAGTAGCCCATCATGTGCTGAGTCCAGACCTACCATGTGCTTTGGGCCCTATCATTTACCCACAGATACTTCTTATCTAAGTTATCATAGCTCAATGTGTTGTAATGCTGCAAAATTAAGCCTATCACAAAGTGTTAAATGACAAATCCTGCCCAGCTTCATCTGTTGCTCAAGTAGTTTAAACTACCTTGATAAATGGGCTTAAAAAATAGAGGAAATTAATGCATACCTCTGCTGTTTTAATTGGGAAGACAGTTGCCAGCAGTAGCGGCTCTGGCCCTATTGGCGCCCTAGGCAACCCCCCACCCGGCGCCCCCCACTCACCTCCAACATCGCTAGGAAAAAAATAAATAAAAAAAAGTAAAAATGCACACGAGCGCCCCCTGTACACCCGGCGCCCCTAGCATCTGCCTATGTGGCCTAATGGGAGAGCCGGCCCTGGTTGCCAGTGACTTAGCCCTTTATTACCTGACAGGTATTGAAACCATTTGATGCATACATACATTTTTCCTTGTGGTTGATACAGCTTCCTGGTGTCATGATTCCTTACCATCCAATACAGCCGTCCTGTATGAAGCAGACCTAATAAAATTTGCAAAACTCTTGCAAAATCTCCTCTTAGGAGTTTGAGGGTTACTAAACATCTGTTTTGTATGCTCACAAAACAAAGGTGCAGTCTTGGACCCAAAATCTATATTTAATCCAGGCCCATTTAACCAGTGCATTGAAAACGGGAAGACTGCTACCACCCACTTGATATAATAGAATAGTCATAAACGATCACCTCCTTTGTAGTGTTCAGTGCTACAGACCCAGGTGCTCCAGAAAGAAAACCAGTGTCCTCCCCCACTTAGTTAAATTCACATGAATTGAAAACTTCTGTACTTCCAGGTTAAAATCAAGCTATTTATTTTTCAAATTAAAACATGACAGAGTATGCAGTTACACATCTTAGGTGTTTCACATCCCCAGGTGCTTAATTGTAGACCATATGATTAAGCTCCTAGGGGTTTGCAACCCGTAAGATGTGGAACTGCATACTCTGTCATGTTTTAATTTGAAAAATAAAGACCATATAACCTGTGGTCTGCAGACACCTGCCTGTGAGCCATACCCACATCTTTCCCATTTCTGGTGAATACCTAAGCTCAGGTTGGTGGTGCATATAAGAAATTTAATTTTTACAGAATATTGTAATGGATACAATCAATGGGTGCTTTCTGTACCTTCAATGAATGTATCATTAATAATTAAGACATGTCACCTATGCTGTTTCCTGTCAGGAATCTGCTGCTACATAATGGTAAAAGTATAGAAATGCTTTTGTGACAAGCATTTGCTAAAATCTTTATTGAATTGTGTTATTTTAATAGAACATTGATCATTCTTCAAGTCTTGGGGCCTAATTCACGATCCTCAGAAGTGAGGTGCGGAGTGTTCGCCTCACTTCGGACTGACTGATCTGCGCTCACTGATGTCCTGCACGCGGACATCAGCGAGCGCATTAAAGGGATTCCAGTTTCGGCGAGGCAACTCTTATGCTGTCACTGAGACTGGAATCCCTTTAATGCGCTCGCTGATGCCCGTGTGCAGGACATCAGCGAGCGCATCTCAGTCATTCCGAAGTGAGGCGAACACTTCGCACCTCACTTCGGAGGATCCTGAATTAGGACCTTAATATTAGACTAATGAAGACTGGATATAACACATTTGACTACAACACTGACTGCAAAATATGAGGGAACTACATGCATCTATATTTCATTGTTAAAGAAACATGAAACAACCAGCAGTGCAGGCTTAGTTTGAGCATATGGTACATACAGTGCATAGAACACACCAATAATTTTAGTGAAAACAGGTGTGTTACTTGTCTTCCACATACTTGGAATACCCTTATATCTTTACTAATTATTTGTGATAATGTTCCAACAATAGATTAGGCTGGGAGCCTAACAGTGGAGTATAGTCTCATATCAGGTTGAATGTAGTTTCTGCAATCTCCTGTACTATCCTTTGTAAGGTAATATTTAAGGTCTATGCCAGGAGTTTAAAACTCAGGTCCGTGGGCCAAATCTGGTGCGCAGTGTCATTATTTTTGGCCCTTGAGAAACGCCGAAATGTATACTAGAGCTGGCCTGTTGTTAGACTGTGCATGCACCACTAATAGTACAAAATCCCAGAATGCTCTGCTGATGTGTTGGTGCATCTATCAGGACTCACAAACACCTCCTCCTCTATTGACATTAATTAGTGACCTCATGCTACCAGTCACATCGGGCCATTCCTTCCAAAAATGGCTAAACGAAAAAGTGGAAAACTGAAGCTTTCTAGAAAAGTGGGAAGCAGAATCTCTGTTCTGAAATATAAAGGATAGATGTGTCCAAAATTCTTCATCATTACATCTGATGAGAAGGAAAAACTTCCTCAATTGTAGACATTTTTTCAGTAAATATCAAGATTGGCCTGTGACTTTGACCAAGTTTTTAATTTTGGCCCATTAAGTTTGACATCCCTGCTCTATGCCTTCAAAAGAACAAGGGTGAATTTCAGGTATTTAGCATTAGGTACAAATGATGTGCTTTATAACAATTATAATAAGCACACAAAATTACTTTTAACAGGATTATTTCCCAAGGGACTTAACTGTCCCTTCAATGCATCATTGACATATTTATTCCAGTGAACTTTGTGCTTCTTATTTTCAAAGCACTTCATAGAGGCACACTTACATACTCTCTGCCCTCACTACATCATGTGATCTCCGACATCCCTTTTCTTACTTTCATTAAGGTGTGAATTTGACTGTCGAATTCGCAAACAGCAGATTCCCATAGCAAATCTGTGACAATTTCCCCATTGTAAAGTCATGACCATTTTTTAATGTTAAGATTATGACAATTTTCCCATAATAATGTCACGACTGTGACAATATTCTCATTACAAAGATGTGACTGCGACAGTAGCAGCCTATTACAACTGTCTTTATCTGGCGAATTTGCACCTATACACAACAATTCTGACTTTAGTGAATAACCCCCTCAGTGCTGTCTCCTGCCTACACCACACACAACTATGATGTGATGTGCTGTGCTCTGCTGTTCTCTGTGACTCTTTCCTATCACTAGAATTATATGCCCATCTTTCTGCAGCAAACAATGCCCAAGCTGAGATCCATTAAGCATTGCTGAAGCCTCTGGCACTGCACTTACCCTCATTTGCTACTTACTAATTACTTCCGTATGTCTGACTTTCCCATTAAGACTGTAAGATTTTAAGGCAGACATCACTCCAGTTTTGGGCATGAGATGTACTGTTATCTCTGCACGGAGCCTTATTCATAAATATTTACATACATACATAATCCTACTATGTACAGTGCCCAGGAAGATGTTGGCACTGTATAAATGAGTAATAATAGTAATACCATCTTTTCTTTCACAAGCTCTTGAAATTACATCTATTAGCGCTCAACTGAATGATTGTATATCTTTGACACTTTATTCTTGCCTACAGGCATAGATACAAACAGCATAGTTTGGAGCTTTCCAGTAATCATAGCGGCTGCCTCTCATTACCCATTCTTAATACTGCCTAAGCCCTGTCATTTCATCTCATGAGAAAATTCCATCTGCTTAAACAGTTCTACAGCTAAAGAATTGCACTTGTAAAGTAAAGGAAGCAGAGTGTTCAAAAAGGATACAGACATCCAAATATTAGCATTCTTGCTTGGTTTATCTAAAAATGTCCCTGCATATTGATAAGCATGTGACAGGAAAAGTGCTTGTAAATTCCAGATGTGTTGTTTTGTCTTGGCTTCTGCTTTCCCAGATGCAATGACTCAGTTTGTCTAGGTTTCCTATTGAAATGTTTATAGTTTAAAGGACAGTAACACCTAAAAATGAAAATGTCTCTTATACATTTATGGATGGGACACAGTCTAAACTTCCAAAATAACTGCATCATTCCTAGAAATTGTGGTATTTTATTTTCAATTGCATTTACTTTCACTTTGTTAGGTTTTTAGGATCATGTCATTTGTATAAATTATCTAAGGTTCATTTAAACAATTTTAATGTAATGAGATTTAAAAAGCCTATAAACAGCTAGTCAGTAAGAAAATGCAGAGCAATAAAGTCAGGACTCCAATGCAGCTGTCACATGTAGGGACTTGAAACTTAAATACAAAACAGATATTGCAGTGAATTGCAGGAGAAACATACAAGGGGAACCATGGAACTGGATGCCATTAAAAGAACTGGAGCACCCATAGACCGTTACACCTCTTAGAGGCACTGAGGTGTACTGGAATAGGTACAATGAGAAGATGTGCTGGAAAAGTGCAAAACAGAAGTGTAGTGGATTCTCCTTACCACAGTTGGGTTGGTACAGAGAGGAACAGAGTCTAAGGAGGGCCAGGTCTTCACCTTTACACAGCTGACCTGAAGATATCCCAGAAGGCTAGGCAAAAGAGATTGACACTCAATGGTCTTCAGGAAAAGCTGAGACTGGAAAAGTAGCTTCTGAAAAGGCACAAGCAGTTAGTAACAAATCAGCAGAATAAATGGAAGGTACATCACATAGGAAGACCTTAACACTAGAGCACTGTGTAACAGTGCTCAGCTTCTTTTGAATTTAGTGCCGCTGACGTCATGCGTGATATCAGCGGCTCCAGATTGGCCTGCAACCCGGAAGCGCTGGATAATAGCTAGCCTAGCGCTAGCCAGCAATCAAATACCAGCAGTTCATGGGCAGCACAGCAACAAGGTAAGCACTGCTCGTGACAGTAGCATTAGTACTGGATACCAATAACAGACACCAGTGTGCAATTTAAAATGCCCCCACAGACAACGTAACGTCACATCACATGCAGGTGCTCAAATCAGAATTGGTTTGAGGAGAAATAGCTTGGGTCCAAATGACTCTCATTAACAATGCATTTGTTTCGGTTGGCATTCATTTTACAAATGTACTCTATAGAGATGAATGTCAGGTTATATTATTGAGCCAACTACTCAGTGGGCAATAAAGTTGCACCAAGACACAACTAAGAGGCATACAAATTATAATACATAATGTAAATTTGCAGGCATTAGTTTTAGAAGAACAATGGGATTAATCTGTATTTGAGCAGAAGAACCTTCTGAATCTGTCCAAATTACTGGATGTAAAGCATTTGTGATAGTGGTTCAAGTAATACACAACTGCTTCAATTAAGATGACACTCTGTGTACGCAACTGCTAAGCTAAATTCCAACTATGCCATAATTCATAGATTTAATAACATAAACATAGGATATGAGCAAAAAACAATATATTTCAACTAATAAATGAAGAATTTAGAGCCACGTTGCAACAAAAAAAGGGTAAAACATCAAACTATTACATATAAAAAGAACAGCGCCTTTTGAAATGTGCACACACAATATTTTATTAGTTCATAGAGGTGAGAACAAAAAGCAAAGAAAAATCAATTTAAAAACAACTATAAAACAGTTCACATATGGATTAAACCATACAAAGGGTGGGTACGAACACTAGTTCCTAGAAATTTATAATAATATAATCATAGGTGTGCACACAGGGTGTGCCTAGGGGGAAGGAAAGCAGCAGGGAGGGCGCAGCAGGGGAAGGAAATCAGCAGAGAGGGGGGCAGGGAAAAACTTTAATTTTAAGAAGTTTTTCTTTGGGGGCACACCCTAAAAATAGCCTACACGCACTTATGAATAAAGTACACAAAGGGATTGATTCAGTAATGTATAGATACTCAACAGAGAAATTAGATAAACAAACAACCAGAAAATATTTCCACATAGAGGGAGGAATATATATAATATAAAGAAAAAACTCTATAAGGAAATTGCAGTGCCTAGTTACCTGTCCACTGTCATAGACATGGCCCAAAATTAGTCTGTGAAGCTTTGCATAAGAAGTAATGAAGATGAGGAGCTAGTGAGAAGACTCTCATACCAGATGCATTTTGCACCCTACTTGACAATGGCCTTTCATCTCACAGGGTTGGCCTAATACATATTTGTAATGTTTTATACCCCATTTTGGATTGGAACGCATCGATCATGTAAGTACCTAGAGTAATTATGTAAAACATTTTCCATCAAGTGTCATGACATCATATGTCAGAGTGTGAAAGCACTAGTGGTAAGGTCTGTCAATCAGATGTATAAATGGAGGATATTTTCAGAACAATATTGTTACTGAAAGAACCCTTGATATCTTGTATGGTGAACCAAATAATGAATCAAATGGGTGAATACAATATACTGTAAAAATATGCAAATATAAAAAAACAGTAAATAACATATAGATTACTCAGTATTGATCTATGCATGCGCAGCTGGTGAAGTTTGGCAAACAAGGGGAGGGGACGGGACTATGTGACAATCCACATCACGTAGGTAACCTGGAAGTGAGCTGAAGTGGTGATACATTCATCTCATGATAGTGGGCACTTTATTAAACTTTATTAAACTCGGAAAAGCCCATTTCGGCTTTTCCGAGTTTAATCGGGCGAACACCAGAAAGTTTCTCCTGGTAAGCATCGTGAGATTTGTTCCGATCGATAACTTAGCAAGAGAAACTTTTTCCACTGAATATTTCCATGGAAAGGTAGCAGCTATACTACACTAATGTAAAGTACGGCTACCCTTTCCATGGATATATTCTATGGAAAAAGTTTCTCTCAATAAGTATCAATCGAAACAAATCTCATGATACTTACTGCGAGAAACTTCTGGGTGTTTGCTCAATTAATAAATTCGACAAAGCGAAAATGAACTTTTCAGAGTTTAATTAATTTCGCCCTACTAGTGTACTGCTGCTAGATTGACCAGGTAAGTATCGTTTCTTAGTATAATTCTCCTTTAATGCTAAATGAAAAAACAGTTTTCTCTTCTTTTAGTACTGTGAATGCTCCTGTAGCGAAGCTAAGTAAAACCTTCCAAATACAGAATACATTTATCATCACTTTTAACAGAAAGGGTACATTTTTTTTCATTTGTAGAGATTATGTAGTTTGGTTATGTGTCAAAGAGTGAATTCACTATACTATGCCCATTGCAGACAATTGTGAATATTCAATAAACTGTGTTCATGTGGCAATGAATTGAATGGTTGCATAGTGTTTTCTGAGCATTGTCAGGCAAATAGTAAAAGCGTGGTGTATTGTAGTGAATACATCTTACATAGCTGTGTTTAAGTGTAGTGATATCTTTACATGAAGCTGTTTTAAGGAGATAATGCTACCAAAATTATCTTTCTCTATAATAATGACAACATACTTTTAATATACATCATTATAAGAAGCCATTTTGTTGCGTATGCTAGTATGCTTTGGGTGAGTTATCACTTCAACACATGATGAATACCGAAATTGTTGTTGCATTTGTAGCAAATAGATACTGTTAAATTGTGTAAGAATGCATCACATACAAAATTAATGTTCTTTGATAAATAAGCAAAGTTGTCAGATAGTTGGATTGTGATATCCAGTATATATATATATATATATATATATATATATATATATATTTCATTTGATGTTGTAAGATAAATGAATAGCTATAACTAGTATACTTATTGAAATAAGTATGTTATATTATTTAGTTCTCTCTCTTTGCAGTCTCCTTACTATCCATGTTCACATACGTAGAATGTTGAACACACATTAACAATGTTAGTTTGCTAATGAACATGTTCTATCAATAAACTAAAACATGTATTTAGAAATATTAAACCTGAAGTAAAATATGCAGCCTCTCTTTCTTTTCTCATTTGATTTATAAAATCATTTATTACATGCTACATGGAATAAATAATTAATCTCTTATTGTAATGAAGGATGTGTTCATAAAGTTGCATAACTGGTGTCAGTTTTGTGTATATACAAATAAATGAAGGTGAATTTTTTTCTTTCTTTTTTTTAGTTTTGCAAAGCCCTTGTATTAATATGCTTAACTTTACAGAATAGTAATGTATATATAAAAATGAGTATTGCAATACTTTGTGATATCTTTTTTATTGGATTAAGTCAGTTTATATAGACAAGCTTTCAAGAAGTCTGTCCTCCCTTTCTCAAGTCTCAAGCAATGTCTATATAAACTGACTGTTAGTCCAATAAAAAAGGTATCTCCAAGTATTGCAATATTCTTTTTTTGCATCTGTGGACTAACATGACCTCTCTATCCTACCTTTTATATATA
>WMED01018843.1:0-12592 GCA_019650415.1 Pipa parva | reverse complement strand
TGGGGACCCCTGCTTTATATACATGAGAACATGTATACATATTAATGCATTGCCTTCATTAGGCTGAAGACACACTATGTGATTTTCAGCTGATCTTTTTTTAATTAGCTCATTATTGTCTATCTGGCAAAGCACAATAGATTGTGTGGATTATCCTACAGAAAACAATAAAGACTATTTTGCCAGCTCAGCTGAAAATCAGCTAGTGTGACCACAACTTTCAGAAATGACAATTTACATACAGTAAGAAAAGATGAATGCTGTAGTATTATACGATACTTTATTTGGACTAACAGTTCATTGTATAAGACAAGCTTTCAAGAGAGATATTCCCTCTTTCCTCAGGTCAGAGCAATACTAAAGGATACACATTTTGTTGCAAATTAAAAGTATGCGAGGCATCGGGAGGCTAAATAAGCAGCAGAAAGGGCAAGTTTTAAAAGTCGTAAATTACAGTGAATAGATAACAGAGGAGGTTGAACACAGTCTAGTGCAGTGGTTCTCAACCTGTGGGTCGAGAACCACGCCCGCAGGAAACCTTCTTATAAGGGTTCCTGCGGGGTGACTTCAGCCGAAAACGTCACCACGTGACGTGCGACGTGATGACGTTTCAGCCGAACGTCACCACGTGATGACGTTCGGCTGAAACGTCATCACGCGCGGTGACATCAGTGGGGGTCGCGGTCTCAGAAAGGTTGAGAACCGCTGATCTAGTGGGAAGGGGGCACAGTGTGATACTGAGGGGCAGAATTGGTAATTAGTATTGGTACAATTAGTAAAAAAAAAATTAATACAACTTTGTTCTTATTGATAATGTCTAAGTAAACCAATATCATTATTCAGTCCACAGTTCTTTGAGTCAAAAATTTTGATCATTTTTTAATTTAAAATATTTTCTTCCCTGTGTTCTACTAAAATGCCCTTATTTTCATGTTTTGGATATTGTGTTCAGCCTGTGAAAAGTGTCCAACAGGAACACAAGAGATCTTCCTCTTTGTGATGTTGTATAGTGCATCTGTGTGTATTCATTCTTTTCTTCAGCTTTTTGCTGCTTTCACCTATGTAAATTGCATTGCTACACTTATTGTATTCTGTTAGATACACCACGTTGCTGGATGTGCAATTGTATGATCCTGTGATGTGGAAGGTTCCATTTTTATGAGTCTCCATTGGGGAGCTATTAATGTTAATACAGAGTTTGCAGTGTGATGTCCCACCCACATGGTTTAGTTCCTGTATTATTGTCCTTATAATCCATATGGAGTTTCCTTCTTATTATTTTTCTCTGAGGTTAGGTGGTTGTCTAAAAGCCAGGATTGGTGGTTCAGGAAAGACTTCTTTTAGGGATTGATCATCTGTTAATAAAGGCTGTAACTCCTTTATGATTTTACATATTCCTTTCAGAGTTGGGTTATATGTTGTTACCAGTGGCACTCGTCTGGGGATGTTTCAGAGCTTAGTTAATATTCTCATTAATGATTCTGTGTTTGTCTCCCCTTTATTGTAGCGATCCTGTCAGTGTATTAAGGTGTTTCTTTCCACTGTATTTGGGCATATTCTGGCTGTAAAATGACAGCTTCCGTAATATTTCAGAGGTGGAATCTAGAGCTATGGAGATATATCTGCATCTGTCAGTTGGCTTTTTATATACAGATGTGTGGATTTGGTTATTTTTTTAGAAATATTTCTAATATTTTTTACAAATATTTCAGCTCCTCTAACCCCCTATGTGTCCATATCATAAAGATATCACAATTATATTGGTAGTAGTTTATGCTGTGATGTGGCCAGAAATGTCTCTTTCAGGTCTGCTATGAGTAAGTTTGCATACTGTGGTGCCATTTTGCTTCCTAGCAGTCCCCATGAGCTGTAGATTGAAGTCCTTATTGAATGTAAAGGAATTGCATGTGAGGATAAATTCAGTAAGTATGGTAATATTAGTGCTGTATTTCAGGTCTGGGAGGATGTGAGAAATTTTTGGCATGCTGCTATGCCATCTTTATGGAGTATATTACTGTATAATGAAACCACATACATAGTGACAAGCATACAGTAGTCAATGATGTTAAAGGTAATGCCCTCACAATAAACCAATTAAGCTGTTAACTGGAGCTAAAGGATATCACAGTGCTCTTATGTGGTTCTTTTTGCGAACGTGTAAATTTACTTTGTTTGCTTTGCTAATCTCTCCTAATTTCCAACTGTGTTTTAAACTTACAATAAGATGTCATAAATAGCCCATTCTGTTACCTTTTGTAATGCCTTCATTTTCTGTTTCATAAAGCAAGCTTGTGGGGATTATTTTTATAGGATTTCTTCAGAGAAGTTTTTAAAATTTAAAACAGTAACCCCCTAGACCTACTTTGTAACGTAGACTAAAATGGTGCACACTTTAAACTTACCAGAGCAACAGAAAATCCAGGTGCATTTTTGACCTATGTCAGGGGCAGCGAACCTTTTTGTTTGCCCAGAAGTACCGGCGCTGGTGAGTGACGTCAGAGCGCGCAAGCGTCAGGGGAGGAGAACTCCCCTGCAAGTGAGTACTCCTTCAGTGCAGGCCACGGACCCGGCCTGAAAACTGTTAGATCAGGTCCACGGCCTGTACTGAAGATACGCGTGCCATAGGTTCGCCATCTCTGACCTATGTTATGTGTACAGTTTGAGCGTCACTGAGTTTTAGCTGACCTAGTATACTTTACATACAGTATATATTTGTTAGTGCTTGCCTGTTGGCTATCGCTGGATGTATTCTTTGAGTAGCATTCATTATGTAAACCAGGGGTGTTGGTAGAACCTCACAAGTTCTGGGGCATTCAGGTCCCAATTCCTGAAGAATTTGGCAAAGATACCAAAATATGGTCCCCCAGCACCAACACATAGCCCATAGCTGTCTGTTAAGCACCATTATACATTACTTTTTTTTTATGTATTTGTTTTGTTTGTTTTATGGAAAAAATACGGCCATACTATCTTTTCATGAGCCTGCAGGGAATTACATAAGCTTCATGTGTGAAGGACATGAACTAGTGTTTCATACACCGAAGTCATTATATTGAGATACAAATGTTGTACTGTATCTACAAATTACAATAAAATCTCTTTGGTGTTCAAAATATTAATTCCTGAAACCCAGATAAAACTTCAAGATAAAGGTAAATACTGGACTATTTGGCTGTAGTGCAGGCTTATTTTATGTATATTTTTAATTATATAGCACCACTAGGTTATGCAACACTGTACAATTTAATTTTCTTTACATAACATGTTTTGGACCCACATCTGGTCCTTTATTAGTATTCTGGAACTGATAATCTGTTTGCACCTTAGTGAACTTTATGTATGTAGATAGACAAGATACCATGTAGGAAGGAGCAACTTGTAATGACCATATACCATAGGTAGATATTTTTGGGAGATATGGGGGTACCTATATAACCTATTTCCAGGATGTGTACTCTTCCTCGGTCTCCGTATTTCACTCTGTGCTGATGATGCTACTCTATACACCCTTTTCACTGCTCCCTCCTAATGTTATCTCTGTTTCTTACCAGATGAGTTTCATTCATTTGTTTGACTCCAGGGAAGGTTAATCCCGCCAGCACCAAATAAACACATGCTGAATATATATGTAAATTGGGCACTTAGTAGGCGAATAACTTTTTCTTTAAAAAAATTCTGCTATAAAACCTTCACCATAGTTAACACTGCTCTTGATGTAAAGAATACAAATGCTTGCCTCTTGATTAAAACCTATAAGGGAATGAGTGGCTGGTCCAAGATAATCACCTGTTTATCAGAGCAGTGACAAACACTAGACTGTAGATAGGAAATGGTTTATTCAGCTATGGACAGACAAATTTTAATTTACAGCTATATGGACACTGTACTTTATATCTCTTTAGACACAACAGGAATTTATGGAAAATCCTAGCCACTTTCCCTGTTTGTCTTCTAACAATTAGATTAATTTTTATATTATATATATATATATTTTTTTTTTTTTCCATTAAGAAACTGATGTTTATGGTACTTTAATCTCTTAATTCGCTATGTGATGTGTTAAAGGGAAAGGAGTATGTTTTACAAATCATACATAAAGCTTTGTATCTAGTCTGTGGCAGTAGGAGTCACGTGTCCTAAGCATTTTTGTTCTCACACCATTCTTCACCAATTGCAGGTAGAATAACTTTCTATTAGGCCGTCACCAAATATTCAGTGCAAAGTAACCAGCTGCTTACAAACCTTTCAGTCTTTTCCTCCTGCTGTTAACTAAAACACTATTCTCAAAAGCTAGATGCCATAGCTAGTTTTATAACTTTAAATGTACATTAACCCAGTTTTAACATATCTACTGTGTGTGATGGCATTTTTGTTGCAGAGGATTCTATAATGGTAACACAATTTGGTTTGTGGTTTTCTTTGGGAGGCAATTTTACTGTTAAAACAAGGCAAATACACCAATAATTATTCTCAAAGTCTTCAATGAAAATTGAAATCTAAAACAACCCAGAGGCAGTGTGTTTTCCTGGGGTGTGTAAAAAAAAAAAAAAGCGCTGCCTAATAATGCATGTGTTTTTCACCAAGCTATGTTGGCAATTTTGAGTGGTGTGCTTTTTTTGCATTTGCAAGGACTTCAATGTAGAGGTATTATAAATGGTTTGCTACTGCAGAAAAAACTAAAAACAAAAAGATGGCAAATGCTTTAGTGTAGCCTTGAACTAAATCTTTTACAAACTAACTTCGCTACACGCACATGCAGCAATGAAATCATACTTCAATTAACCATTTTATATATTTATATAAATATATAATTCTGCAGTTTTGGGTTTGTAGTTTTTCTCTGGTTTGTAACCACAATCCAAAAACATATTACGGTAGGTTTATTGAAGCATGACTTATTTGCTGTGTATGTGCAGGGAAGCCTAGAATGTTAGGGGTATAGACTGAAGTAAATAATCTCTGCAAAGCCCTATACAAACACACAAATAAAATAAACACAGTTACAAGGCATTAGTTTTCTCCTGACCTTAGGAAGGTGAACATCTTTGCATACAGCATTTAACCCTTTAATGTTGTGCCAGCATAATAATCTAGATTCCCACACAATAATCAAGGAGAGGTTCATGTTTAGCACATAAATCTCTTGATACATCCCATCAAGTTCATTCAGGCAGAACCTAATTTAGTATTTAATGTATAAATGTTTCCTGTGAAGTGCACATTACTAGTATACATTCTTATAATAAATGCACTTATATATGCAGCCATTGTTGCAAAGCATTGTTTTATAAATAGATAAAAATTGTATTCTTTGAACAGTTTCCAGCAGGGATATTGCAGATGTATGTAACAGCAAAGGCTTGTGGCCAAGGTCCTTTTGTTCATTAATCTGTTTTGTGGTTGCAGGGGAGCATCACGGCTGAAAATTTTTTGCTTGAGAAGTGTTTCCTTCCGACAGAGAATACAATCATCTACATCTACTGTACAGCAACTGCATTCCTTATTGGATGTCTACTTGCTCACGCGTGGACTTTTACCTTTCTAGGAACTCGCTTAGAGACAAAACAAAAGCCAGTATAAACAGGAACATGGCATGTCAAGCATGAAAAAACATAACAGGACAACGTCTACCACTCCTGATTGTAAAGACACCAAGGGTGGTGCAACAAAGCACATATGTTTTCCTCTAGAATAGACCAGTACATTTTACCAAATATATATTTATTAATTGATGTACCTGTACAATATGTGACTCTTACCTTTATGTTAAGGGAAAACGTATTGTTTTATAGCCTTACTAGTTGTTGAATGAAGTTAAAGTCCTATAGTACCAAACATTTGACATTAAGCGACATATGTTGTATTTTTGGATATCCTGTATCTGCCCATTTTGTTTCGTTTCTATTTCTGCACTGGATTTTTTCAATTAAGAAAAAAAGTCCTTTATATGAATAATAATAAAAATGGATAAAGTCCACATGGTTTAGTAGAATAAACTTGATCGTGATTTTCTTTTTTGGACAGCTATGCAAATTAACACAAAACATAATCTTCTCCCAAAAAGGAGTGAATGATAATATGAACACTAGTAAAGTAAACTATAAATTGCTACATTGCAGATTTATAGTTTGTGCTATTAAACAGCTGGCCATCCATTTTCCACACTCAACTTTTCATGAGCAGCTGATTTAAACTAAATTAAACTAAATTTTAAATGAGTTAAACTAGAGCAGCTTACAATACATCTGGCCTTTTCAGTACAAAAACATTGGATCTATACAAATTTACTTTACTCTAGCTAATCGGTTAAATGGAAGAATTAAAAAAAACAAACAAACTCATCTTGATGTCCATATACCTTCCCCAGCTACCTAAAAATTCTGTATATGTCAACAGCTGGATGGCCCCACAGATCTGATAGCTGCTTTAGCAAAAGGGGAGCAGAACTTTGAATTTAAAAGAATTTGAAAGATTCCTGCTTTGACACTGGTGTAGTAATGAATGACAGTCCAGTGGTGGTGGACCTATAGCACGCATGCCAGAGAGGGCACTCAGAGCCCTCTCTGTGGGCATGTGTGCTGTTGCCACTGCTGCTCTAACAGCTGTCCCAGCAAGCAAGCAAGCACTCCTTTAGTATAGGTCGTGGACCCAACCTGACAGTTTTCATTTTGGATCCGCAGCCTACACTGAAGGAGCTCTCGCTCACCAGGACATCTTCCCCGACTCACGTGTGATGATGTCACTCATCAGGGCCTACACTGCGGAGGAAGGCGCTGATAAGTGACATCATAAATCAGCACTCTGTACCAAAAAGGTTTGTCACCACTAATCCAACTCTCTCACAAAGCAGTTTAAACCCAATGCCTCCACTGTTATAACTCTAGAAGCCACGCAATCCTTTAAAACGTTGCTATAAGCATGATGAAATTGGGTTGCCAGATCCTTTAGAGTAATTCTGACATTTTAGACCAAAGCCTGCAATGTAGGCAAATCCCAGCATGCAAGTGGTTTAGGAGAATTTACAATTTGAGGTGATGTAATCTAGTAGACTTCTTGTAATTGCTGTTATTGCAACTGTAATTTTAGACAATGTACAGGTTATTTCTGACACAGAAAAAAGTCTAGACTCACATACATAAAACACCTAAGTATAAAATATAAAGCAGTGAAATAGTTACTAAAAAGGACATGCCTTATTGCTACAGCAATTCTTGCTTTTGTATATTTATAATATATATATTTATATATATATTTATATAGTATTGTACCACAACTTCTTTAGAGAACATTTGCATAAATTATTCAAGTTTGAGAAATATTCACACATATCAATTCTATAATATTTAAAATAAACCAACTTTCTAATGTGTCTCTTTATTAAAAGAGAAATTAAAATGCCATAGTATAATTTATCAGGCTACACGTAAAGGGATTTTCCCGCCTTGTCTTTCAGAGTCGTGCTACTTTGCTCCAACAATAAAAGCAGCTGCTGTTATAAAAGTAGACAAGCCTTAACTAATGGTGCTGTATGTATTTCTTCCTTTTTTTCTTAAAACCTTCACAATATTCTTTCAACATTGTGAACATTTGTACGAATGGTCATGGAATTACCAAAAGGTCTTTAGAAGAACTAAAGGTTGTGTAAGAAAAAAAAAAACAAAACAAAAGTTTTAAGGACCTGGTTTCCACTAATACACCACTAGGTTGCAAATGTGGACGTTAATATGAATTCCAATGTATTTAAAGCTGAGACTCTCTGCTCCTTCCCTCGCCTACACATAAAAAATAGAGGGAAAAAAGGCTGCAACATCTGGTCTCTGTAAGACAGAGATGTTCACATCACAGCTCTCTATCCCAAGCCATGCTGGGAATTGTAGTCCACAACAACTAAGGAGTTGTGATCTGGACATCACTGCTGTAGGACCTTATTTGTAAAGGTAAGTGGTTAATTTGCATAATGTATACTTTTTTTTGTCTTTTTTTGTTTTTGTTTGTTTTTTTTTTTTTACTAAATAGCATTTCCTTCTTTTATAGAAACCAGAAAAAAAAAACTAAATTCTACAGATAGTTCTTATCTGCAGTCACAGCTGCAGGTAAGTTTGACATCAAGCTGTACAGCGCAATCAAAAACATACTTACATCTTAGCTCATTTTACAGGTACAGCCATAATCAAGGCACAAAGATCTTCTACAAGTATTATGTTTTTTTTTTCAATAAAGTTGTACAAAATAATATTACATTTTACATCTGTACATTATAATAAACCAGCAGATAAAATCAAAAGTTGGGGAGTGGGGAACCTATTATAGAGGACGAGTGTCCAGTAATGATCTAAGGCTAAGAAGATCATTTGTGGACAGACACATAATAATAATATCAGTGAAGGTGATATTTTTTTTTTCTTTTTTTTTTTTTCTGCCTTGACGTGAGAGGCTGAAAGCAGCTGCAGTTTGAATGCCTGAGGTGTGCAGAAACATTTAGCCACAAAACACCATAAAAAATAAAGTTAAAAAATTGCTTATCTTTACCTTGCTTCTTCATTATCTACTCTACATACTGTTCCAGGAACAACTCCTTCAACTTCAAGAGAGGTGCTGGCAAAGGTCAGGCGAGCCATTGCTCTGCAATGTCCTACAAGCCTGGTCTTGCAACTAGGGGTGTTGGAGCAGAGGTCACTGCATCAGTTGACCTGCAACTCAACAATGCTAAGAGCTGTGACATTAATAAATATTCTGGTGCTGCTACATTGTGTGTATAATTCCTCAACAGTATTTTTTTTTTCTAATTAACCTGATACAAAGTGCATTATTCATTTTTTCCCTCCATCAAGTACTCTTCAGTGTCATGTTAACGAAAAATACTAGAACACAAAAAAAATCAAAATAAAACCACACAGGGATAGGTCTGAGCATAGCGCCATCTAACAGATGGATAGGTGTTACAAGGGTCCACTGCCCAACAAAAGAAGCAATAACAGAGGTAGCCCAGGGCTTAGTGGAATGGTATCATCCTTTGTTGTTCAGAGAGCCCCTTGCAGCAAGCTGCTGTTAGTTTCCTCTGGATCTGAAGAGGTCTGTATATACACCTGCTTCATGGGAACCTTTAACTCTTTAGCTGCTATAGGGTCCATCCATGCATACAGCTTTGGCAGCTACAGGATTAAAGCCAGTGCTTCTGAATATTAAAAAAACAAACAAACAAAACTGGAGTTTGACACTAAGGGTAATCTTCTGAATATTTCTACTCAGGTTAAAGATTTGTTTTTTTGACAACCTTACCCCAACTCTCAAAGACCTGGGCATTTGCTATATGGACTGAAGATAAATTCAGATAAATTTAAAAGGTGCAATCTGCCATATGTAATATAATATAAAGAAATAAAAAGCTCCTCTGAGGTTTTAAGAAGGACAATTGCTCAGTTGGCTGAAGCAAGATCCCAGCATCCTCCAGTTGCACCAGTTGTTTGGGTAATTTCAGATGCTAGGCTGCCGGAAGCCAACCTTCACTTCTAACTATGACTATGTTTAGGGTTGAGGGCCTTTTACTTTCAAATGAAATAGGCACATTAAATCATTCCAACTTTTTTTTTTTTTTTTTTTACATCTGCAAAAATAATCATTAAGAAAAGTGCTCAAATTAGAACTAGTGCTCTGGTGGGTTAATATTAACATCCGATTAAATGCTTAAAGCCATCCCTGTCATTTATCCTGGTGACAAGCTGCCTGGCAACGCTATAAGGGGAGTTTCCATTCGCTTTTAGAAAGTTTTACTCCCTAAACATGTGTCAGGAATTGCAGACCAAGAGCCACTGCTCACTGCATGCTTGGCCAAGCAAGGAGAAGCATTCAATGTTTTTTTGTTTTTTTTTGTTCCCTTCAAATGGCAAAAATCATAAACCTGGTATCCTGGGGAACAGCTTATGTGGAAGGCAAACACGAGCTTAGAGAAAGTGGCCGTTAACTGAGCACTGTTATTAATATGCAAAAGGCCCAAAGCTATTCTAAGCCACATGTTTAGCGGCACTGGCCCAGTGGAATGGTAAAAAGTGGCATGTGTAAGGAATAATCAAAGGACAATAAATGTCCTTTTTCTTTAAGGTCCAAAACAGTAGGAAATTAAACAAACTGCCCTAAAAAATGAAAAGAAATGACACAAACGAAAAAAAAATGTGCACTGGAGGGATTTTCACCCTGTGTGGAGCGATACAGAGGAAAGAGACAGTAAAAGTAGCAAAGAATTTAAAACCACAGGCTCCACGGTGATAGTTTACAAGAGTTCATATTGGCGGAGGTGCATTCTCTGGATGATGTCTCGACAGTCATTGAAAACTCGGCGAATATTCTCAGTGTCCACAGCACAGGTGAAATGAGGGTAGCAGTAATGTCTCCCGTCACCGCTTGCTGTGCTTATCCTCTGCAAAAATAACAAAATACATCCAAGTATAAGTTATCAACAAGCAAGGAATCTTGAGCAATAATTACACTATTTAAGTATTCTGCTTTGAAAGCTTTAATGCCAAGTCCATAACATCTACTACCCACCATGACAGGTACAGCAGTGAGCTCTTCTCCCAGAATGGATAGGCAATCTTTAGCAATCTAAATTTGCCAGAACAACCACCAAATCATCAACTGAACCAGTGAAGGCTCAGCAAATGCAGCCTTTGATATAGTGCTGTTAGTCTGACTACTTGTATCACATTATTTTTTATGGCATCAACAGTCACACAGAACTATTTTGTGCATCCAGCTTGCTGGCTACTGCAAATTTGGTGCATCCCTAATTTATTTATTTTGTGGAGTCACATCAGATAATTATGTGGGTTCTATGTGAAACATGAAAGTGAAATAGCACACACATCTGTGCAGGACTATGCAAACCTACACCTGGGAAAGGGCCATATGGCCAAACTGGAGATTTTCTTTTTGTTATGATGTCTCAATAAATACATAGCACTGTTGCAGGTGTGTGTGTGCTCTTCAACTTTTTATAGTGTAGTATATATGGTGATTCAGCACACTAATGTAGGAATAATTTATTAGCTTGTGTCTTAAAACAAGCTATAATCTTTATCGTAAAGTGGAAAAATAATTTATTTTGACTGAAAAAAGTAAAGAGAACTTTTTGTGCTTGCCTAATTGACGATTTGCCTAGAAAAAATATTTGCAATTTACAAACACAGCAGTCCACCTAATTTTAAGGCTGTGATACAGACTATCTTTCCATTGACTGACAGGCTAGGATGCTATAAGGAAATCATTTTCATCAGTGCAGCATGGTGACCCTATCAGCTCTCCCAAACCCTTGCAGGCTGGATGTGGCAGTTGGGTGAGGAATTCAGTCTGTACACACAGGAGCGAATTAGCTGTGTACATGGGTGGTATGCACCCTTAAATCATGATCTAGCAGGGATCTGACTGGAGGAGCTATAATGTCAATCATCATTTAGCTCCACCCACCCAACTCAGGAAAGAAAAGACAGGCTGACAGGGAAGGTTGACAGAGAGAAACGCTGTATAAAGGTACATTTAAAAAAAAAAAAAAATATATATATATATATATATATATTTACAGAAATGTTTATTTCATTAGTACAACCTAAATTAATATTAGAGTTTTGAGATGACAGGTGCACTTTAAGAAGTACGTGTTAAAGGTGTACATAATGTTCAGTTTTACCAGATGGATACAACTGTACATCATTCCTTTCCAACTTGTGATTTGGACATAATTTTAACCCTACACAGACAAATCTAATAATAATAATAATAAAAAGACAAAGCAAATATGGAGCAAGGACAAACCAGCCACAGAAACCAAGCTGCAGCAAGTTATTTTTGTGGGCAAACCACTTACAACATCTCCTTCACACATTACAACTTCCTTTTTTGGAAATTCTGAGTAGCGAACTTGTGGATAGAAAAAAAGTCAAATAGAAGGGTTTTTGCAGGTTGCTAGAGAGAAATACCCCTTGTGTAGCCATGTGCTTACAGACAATCCTGTTAAATTCCCATGTGACTTGTTAACGTTAAATGGCTTGTGAGTTTTGGTCTCAATCTCAATTGAAATGAATTAGAGACTTGTGCACACAGACTGAGCCAATAACCAGAAACACTGGGATAGGCTTCTGACTAGCCTGACTTGGAGAAAAGTCTTTACTGTGAGCCTTAGCAGCTTTGGTTGTATTAGAATTTAGGAACAAAACAAGAATATGATGCCTTTATATACATTATTAGGGAGAAAAGAAAATCCAGATTCTTAGAATCTATGAGTGCAATAGCATTATCTGGATACAACTGAAATTAAAAAATGTAGTTTAACAGTGTAGCACTGATATATATTCATCACATCATACATTATCACTGGTAAATGGAAATTGCTTACAATAGTAATTTAATAACAGAGAATATCAGTGTAAATGGAGGAATTTAGACTAGAATTTAGAATATGAGGGTCCTAAATCATTCACATTAAGGTTGTACAATGTTTTAAAGGAATTACTGAAACTTGGACTGCAGGAAGCTCTCTGATACAGAATGTTCTGATGGGCTGCAACACAGGACAATGGAATGTAGACCTGCACACAGAATG
>WMED01018842.1:0-12592 GCA_019650415.1 Pipa parva | reverse complement strand
CTCACTTCGCTGCTTGCTGAATTACCCCCTGGTGCATTGTTACCCTGAAAAAAGTGTGGAAAAAGCTATGTTTAGGCAAGGCTCTGAGCAACTGCAAGGTGATGAAGCAAAAATCATTGTAAATGCAGCATTTAAGTGTGTGGGTAATAGCAAGCAAACAGCTGGAATGAAGGAAAGAGGCTTAGCACAGAAGAAGATATTTTTACATTGTTTTCATTGCTGCTTTTACGTAAAACTAACTTATTTTTTAAGAAACTTTTTCTCTGCCCATTATATTTGCTGTAGGTAATCTGGTTATGGTTTTATGACTGCAGAAATGATATTGTTTTCTGTTTTCCTTCATAGTACAGCAAGCAGGGAATAAAGCAAAACAAAATGATGTGTTACTTTGTGATATAATTGTATTGTTTATCTATAGTATAGAGGCCAGGTTTGGAAATGCTACACAGTGTGGCCAATGTTATATATATAAATTGATCCAGTGAAAAAAACAATTGTGGTAAATGTCAGCACTGTCTAAGCCCAAATAAAACATCTAAGCTGGCAGCACTGATGGGATTTTTCAACAAAGATGGAGGACCCTCCTCTCCCTGACTTCTCTCTCCACAGCCGACCACATAGGCTGCGCATGCTCAGGGTTAGCTACAGGCTTTTTAGCTAAGGAGAGGGGGAGGGGTTTTCCACACAGTAATGGCTCTCTGTATAGTGAGTGATGTCACCTTGGGGCCGGGGGCTTATCGGCACTGCACAGGAAGAGCCTGTACACAGAAGGGCTGGGGGAGAAGGGCTGTTTAAACAAGAGGCAAGTACTACTGATCCCAAAATCATTTTTACATTTTAATGTTTAAGTTGGCTTTCTATATGTAAACATGTCAAATAGAAATAATGTTTTATCCAAACTTTTCATACTCTTTTACCCTGAAATGTTCTTGTGTATTTTTTTTTTCACAATAATACAATAGATAAGGATAATTCCATGCCATTCAGTGTGTGCAATCCTCCATCTTTGTTGAAAAGTTGCATATTGTATGTAGCCAACACAATGGGGACTATGCACCACGACTATTCTACGTTTAAACAGATGTGCACTTTGTATTTGTTTGAAGCACTGATGGGATTTCCAAACCTGGGGAAGAGTGCAATCATAAATAAGGTTGCTCTGGCTAGGGCTAGTGAAGTAGAGAGAGGAGAATTAGTAGAGGAGAATGCACTGGTTTATATGATTTGCAAACATGGCAGGGAGGCTTGCACAGAAGAGTTGTGAGCACAGTCCATTTGTTATATAAATGCCAAGACATCCAAACAGATGAAAGGGCTTTAATGCTGTGAAAGCTTTCAGTAATTTTCAATATGGTTAACCATTAAAATGTATCAAAGTTATATCACTTCTGTTGTTTTCTATTTACAAATGTATTTTACTCTGGTTTATCTTGCCGCTAACACTGTCTCATCCGCTATTCATGAAACACAACAAGAGTTTAGCTGGGGAGAAATTTTTGGGAAGAAACATTTTTTTCTTCAGAATTTAGCATTTAAAGGAATACTTGCAGGTTTTTATTTTGTTCTTAGTTGCGAGTTTCTCGAATAGAAAATTTAGCGGCGCACTCTATTGTATGATTAGGTGGTGGAGCACTAACAACAGTTTAATACAGTAGCATCCACCACCACTTCAACTTAGGCCTGAGAAGTTTTCCTTTACTGCCATACTCCTTGGCTGGTAGAAAAGTAGAGAATCCTATAGGGGCGAAATTGATTAAACTCGTAAAAGCCGTTTGCGCTTTTCCAAGTTTAATAACTCAGGAGAAGGCTTTGAAGTTTTTCCCGGTAAGTATCGCGAGATTTGCCTTGTGCGATACTTGCCGTGACAAACTTTTTTTTATTACATATCCATGGAAAGGTAGCTATACTATATAGCTACCTTTCCATGGATACAGTATATTTAATTAAAAAAAAGTTTCACACAGCGAGTATCACACAAGGCAAATCTCGCGATACTTACCGGGAAAAACTTCAAAGCCTTCTCCCGAGTTACTAAACTTGGAAAAGCGCAAACGGCTTTTCCAAGTTTAATAAATTTCGCCCTACTAAAGTCAAGAGTTAAACAGTCCGTCTCTGACCCCTGAGATTTAAACATTTAAAGGTCGTGTCGCTTCACACATTTTTTTGTTGTTATATTATGTGCTGTGAATTGCACGTTACAAACTTCTTTCTATACGCTTTCTATAGGATAATTCCCTTTTTCTTTTATATATAAAAGAAAGGATCAGGACAGTGTCCCCAACATCAAGTAGGAAACTATTCAGTTAGGCTGGAAAGTGTAACTTATTAAATGTATTTATAGTAGAATTACAGCTAATTTTGTGTTCACAGGCATAGATATGTTGTTACCATTTTGGGATCTAAGCCTTAATTAGCCTTCCTCCTTCAACACTCCACTTATAACCATTAGTTGGCGATTGCTAAAAAGCTTTTAAAACAGTGATCAAATATTAATTTGTCTTCCACACTTGAAGTGCAAGCCATAATTTATGATATATCATTATCTTCTCTCTTGTGCCCATGGTGTCCAGCCAGCAGTGCTGTGAATGTAATCAGTAGATACACAGCCTTTCAAATCAAATGATTTTAATATTGCCTGGGGCTATGGCATCTATTGCTCAGATTCTAACATTCTGCTTTGATTCCCTGCCATAAAGTAAGACAAGGGTGCTGGGTTCTCGCCAGAAATCATGTAGTAACAACATTATGAGCATCAAAAAAACCATGCTCCTGCAAAAAAAAAATGGCCAAACCACCAATTGATACATGCAAAAAGCCATGAAACCCCAAATGTTTGGCTCCTAAAATACACCCCACAGAAAAGGGAAAATTAAATGGGTAAAAACTATTTTTCAGCCCAAATCTTGATGGATATACTTGATTGTTTACTCAAGCATAAATGGTGCTGCCTTATTTCGGTGGCATATTAGACTTTAAAATGTCACATTTTGTCTGTTTCAACTAGATTTTCTTATCTCTCCCACTGCTGAAATTCAGGAAACTCAAACCAGCCATGCTGTGAATGTAATCAGTAGACACGTGAGCCTTTTTTAATGGATTTTGATCTTGCCTGAGGATTTTACTTCTTTTGCTCAGATTTTGACTTTCTCTTCAGAATGCCAGCCATAAAGTAAGGTAAGCACACTCAGTGAAATTCATCAATAGAGGCAATCGTCAAGAGAGTTCTATTCAGCTACAGCAACCAACCAACTTTTAGTATTCACCAGAACTACAATTAAAAAAGCCAACTTCTGATTGGTCGCTATACCTGAACTTTTGTTAACCATTGTCCATGTTGATACATTTCCCCTGGATCTGTGTCAAGGACCGGATTCTTCCATTAAACAAGGACACCAGGTAAACCAAACATGACATAAATGTCACACAAGTAAGATTAGAATGATGAGAGGAATGTCTTTGTGGAGAGTGAAGTAGGGGAATGAGGAGTGAAGTGACTGGATCATAAGGGAAATTGATAATGGAAGTTATCTCTTTGCATGTTAAGTAATTGACTATCTATTTCCTGTTCTTGGCACAATGAAGCAAAGACCTTGAGAAGCACATATTTTACTAAATCAAATGCAATGGCTCAGTTCATGATTAATAACACATTGTTGCATATTAAGAAACTTTCATACAAAGACTGATGCAAGAACATTGGCTTCTTTTTACCTATGAATGATGTGGTGTTGCTGCAAATAGTCCAGTGCAAGAGAAAGTTCACAGATGTAGAGCTTTACAGCTTCCTCATTAAAATGCACATTTTGCTGCAAGTGATAACGCAGATCTCCACCAAGCAACAGGTCTACCACCATAAACATATCTTCTTCATCCTGAAACGAATACCTGAAAAAAAAAATTCCCAAGAATGAAGTTCCCACCATAGTTTTTTATATTTGATGACAAGCATCACAATGGAAGGGTTTATGGAGCATAGATGAGTAGGAGAAAAAAGGTTAAAGATATTAGTAAATGAAGGTATAACATGATGAAGATAAAGGATGCTTTCTATAAAATTAGATTTCATATTCTAATATTTCTGTAAACATTTAATAAAGTTATGGGGTTAAGCTGTTTTAGAAAATCCACCCTATTGATGCCTATAGTTGTCTTGATTAATATTTTTGGGATCTGCTTGCTTTGTGAGACTGATTGACTGTGGACAACTGTGTAACTCTGAACCACTTTACTTCCTTAGGCCCAAGATTTTCACTGCTTTAAACTTAATTATTATGAACTCAAGTACCTGCTTTCGGACATAATTCTAAGCAACTCAATGAAAATTTTACTATAGAGCCATCGGAAAAAGGAATTTCATTAAACTGTGCCTTTGGGTCATTGTCAGTCATGAGGGTCAATCTAGGGAGCATGACAGGTTAAAAATCTCTTTGGCAGTCAGTTGTGTTCAGTCTCTGGACAGAAACCTAGCATGCCTTGTAGAAAAGGATAGGAAAAAAAAGAAGCAAACTATATAGAATCCATTCAATGCCCTTTGGAACTTCTTTTGAAAGAATATGTTGTGTCAGTTCTTGACTGTTGTTAAGATGTTGCTAATGTTTCCACAGGGAGATTGTCTACAAATTATAGATGTTTGGAGTCTAAACTAGGTTAGTGGAAAGTTTATTGACTGGAGAATGGATGGCAATATGGTGTTAATGCAGTGCTTTAAAAATAAGGGCAGCTGACAAGTGGAGTGCCTCAGGGGAATGTGCTCAGGCCCATACTGTTTATAGGCAGATGGTCTGAAGGAGAAATGATGCCTTATGGCATATTACACACAGCCATCTGTACCTGTATAGACATGCAAGGAAATGTATGTAAAATCATCATGTTAAATGAAAAAAATGAATGAGTGAGGAACACTTGATTTAATTCGGAAATTAGTCATTTGAATGCAGAAGCTCCCCACATCCCAACACTTTGTACAGAACACTGCAAACCACTAGTACAATCACACACAATAAAGTCTGCACACAAAACAGTAACTCTGGGTAATCACCCCTTTAAATAATCTACTGTACTTGGCTTTCCAGCCTAACTTTTTCCAGAACGAGAACAAAATGGACTTTCAATTGCAAAAATAGCTTGTTGGGTTTGAGTGGGAATGGTCCTACAGATGTACAATTGTGCTTGGACACTTAGGGGGGAATTCACTATAGTCCGAAGTGAGGTGCGGAGTGTTCGCCTCACTTCGCACTGACTGATCTGTGCTCACTGATGTCCGCATGCAGGACATCCGGACCTCACTTCGGACTATAGTGAATTTGGCTCTTAGACAACTTCGCATGTGCAGGAATGATTGTAGGCAGTAGGCAAATTTACATTTATTTCTTTGGGGATGTGAATTCACTCTTTGATAAAGCAATTAGCAAAAATGGTTCCTTTGCACTTTTGCCCTTACCGTGCATATCTAGGTGGTTTTAAAGTATTTTAGAGATACTTTCATTCCTTTTATTTAATTGCCAGGAATCGTTTTACAAATGTATTGAATTATAATTACTGAAATGGAAAATTCCTAATTGTCCTTCACACCTTTTATTGACACTAATGATGGTGAAGAAAACAGGGCAGTTCTTTGCACGTTTGATACCCAGCCTCCCTCTTATGGACGTTAACAAAGGCGACAACTAATGGACACTGCTATCTATGTAGTGCTCCCAAAATTGACTGAATGGGAGTACTACACGACTACTACTTAGTCTTGACCAAGAGTGAAGTCATCACAATTAAACATGACTCTATGCCTAGTCTGTACATGAAATACTGTATGATTATTACCATCTTCTTATTCACCAAGCATTAAAAGCAGTCAAAGTCATGGTCCCAATAACTGAGTTACTAAGACTGCCATTGGGCTCAGTGGCTGATCAATGAGATTTTATGAAAGGATGCACATGACATATTTATTTATGTCAATAAAAGGTAAAGTACAGCCACATTTTCAATTGTAAAATTTCAAAATTACGCTCTTATTGGAAAAGAAATTCAAATTTTTTTTGCACAGCAGAATTCATTTGTACCTGAATCTGACCTGAATTAATCAAATACAACAGAAACTCAGCAATCACACGTTCTTCCATTTTTTTTCTTCCTGAAAAAACCTACAATACAAATGAATACAAACCAGCACAAGTCACCTGCCTGACAGCTGGGTGTAATAAATTATGAATTTGCTGATTAGTGTAGTGATTTTTCTGATGTATAATGTATTAAGTGTCCAATTCAATTTTCTACGTTTCTCTTTCATGTGCAGGTTCAGTTAAATTCGCTCTTGGCTTTCCATGGGCTGCCGACTACTACAAATGGATGTAGGCTGTCACTCTGGATGTAAAACGTTGAATATTCCATAGGGTGGTCTTTCCTCCAGCTTCAGAATTAACTCATACCGTGATATGTACAAATGTGTGCAGCAATACTGACTTGCTATTTTCCATTCAATATTTGTCAGGGTGTAAAGGTGAGTTTGGTTAAAAATTATGTTCATTAGCATTATTTAAATTTGTCGCTTGCATCTACTGTACATTCCTCCTAGGATGGCTTTACACAGCTTAACTCAGACCCTAGGGGATGGGCCCCTCTTGAAGCAGTGTCTGTACCTTTAAATCAATAATGGGCGGCAGAGGTTCTTCTTTCAAACAGAAACAGTTTATTCACAGCACAAAACAGGAACACACACTTTAACTTGAGTTAGTGCAGTTTCATTTCCTAGGATACAGTACGTCACTGTGAATAGTAGTTACCCATCCGTTAACAACCAAGGAACAGTAGCAGCTCTCTCTCTACTTTCTGGCTTTGCACAGGAATCCCACTTTTTGGGAATACTCAGAAGAATTCTACATAGCATCTGAGACAAAACCAGCCTATGTGCTTCTCACTCTAGAGATCTAGATAACTTCCACCCTGCTCTAGGTGCCTGACTTTCTGGCCAAGACACCTGGGTATACTAAACCCACTGTGCTCCTTGTTGGGTAAGCTACCCTTCTTGCTAGGGCTAACTATCACTTCTGAAGTAACCTGTTACTGGGCTTTACTTGCTTAATCTGCCTTACAGGCACCTGTCACCCTTCTAGTGCAGGCGATGGAGCCACTTCCTTCTAAAACAGCAACATTTGTAACCTTTGAGATTCCACCCAGAAATTCCATTTTCATACACATTTTCCTTAAGTGTAATAGATTATCTACTCCACTAGATGGAGTCACCCTATAGCATTTCACACATACCGTATTGTACAATATTTAATAATGAACGTTCTATACATAGACTTTTAAGGAAATGAAATACCTATTTCCATTTTTCTACAATTGTTTGAATATAACTTTGAAACGTTTCCACTGCACTGGGTCCTGGATTTCACTGAATTGTCTGTCGTCCCGGCTGCTCACTCCCCAGGGCTGTCTTTTCTTTATGGGCATAAGAAACCGTGGCAGGAGAGACAAATTATTGGGCCTCAGTGATTTTTAAACTGTGCAGTGAGGGTTTATTGATAATAACATAAACAAATTTAATATTAGCATTGGTCTCACAGCGGCAAGCAATGTGACTCATCTTCCTCTTCTATGTTTCAGCATTACGTGCTGAGTGTTCTGCTACTCTTGGCCCTGACTCTAGTGCTTCCACAATTACAGTCCTGGTTGGCAACCAGTAAGGTCAAAAAGCCGTCTTCCAAGGTGGGAGTGACTACTTTTTAAAAATCCAGCCCTGGCTACTGTTCCTGTTCTGATGTGTCTCTGCCTAAGCTTACAGTTCAGTTGTTCCTGTGCTGTTATTGTAAAAGTATCAATAAAAATTGAAAAATAATTTTCTCTCCACATATTCACAACAGAGCTGCAGAGTCTCATTTTAAATTAACATAATGAACACAGTAATATAATAAGTAAAACAATTCAACTACAGGCTCTACTGGTGTAGAAATACAGTGCTGCTGGGTGGTGAAAAACTGAACCGGAACATTTCTGATAGAAGTAATACTAGGAATAGAGCTAGCTCAAAACCTGGATGAAGAAAATAAGATAGATGAACGTAGAGGTAATCAGAGTGTCTGGATAAGAAATCAACCCAAATCTGTCTGTGTTCTGCTACTTTGAAAAAGAGATCTTATATTTTTCCTTTCTTTTTAAGGTTGACCACACTAAGAAAGTATAGCCTAACAGCTAGTTAATAGTTAACATTACAGAGCCAGCTCTAGTAATGCATGTTGCCTTGTTGTTTGCAGCTCAATTTGATGTCAGATGATAAAAAGAAAAGCTTCAAGAGATCAGTTCACAACTGAGTCCTTTAGTAAGGTGCATGGGGATCCTCAGTCCTACATCTTATGGGATGAATGCATATTTTCCACCAGGGTTAGCAAACTTCCAGTTATGCTAAAAGCAAGGCAAGAATTTAAAGTTAGGGGACAAGATAAGCTATTCAAGGAGTGTGAAATGGACTGGAGATTAGGAGAGAGTTTGAAAGAGCAATGGGAGTTCTTCTAGAAGGCAAGTGCTGCATAGAACCTTGAAGGTAAACATGGAAGGTGGATATGTGTGTTTTTTTTTTTTGCATTTTTGTTCATTTTTATATAGCGCTACTATATTAGGCAGCGCTTTTACAGAGGTTCATCAGTCACTTCAGTCCCTGCCCCGTGGAGCTTACAATCTAGTTTCCCTATTCAGTCAATGGGAGCAGATTTAGGTGCAAGTTTAATTAGTGATGAATATTGATGGCTTTGTAAGATTCTACAAAATTTAAAATAAAATTCTTTTTGGTGGTGGGGGACATTGGCAGAAGCAATTCAACTCCATTTTGAAAAAAATAGCCAAATCATTAAATAAGGTAAAAAATAAAAAGCCAAAAAAGTCTTCCTTTACTTACAATAACAAGCGGCCGGCAACAATTGAGACAAGAGACCCAAATGGTATCATAGATGCACCAACCTGTGCTCCAATCTCTCCTCACAGTGTGACCATGTGACTGGAGGAATTTCCCTTTTTTTTTTCAATACTATTTGAGCCTCGGGATGTCCACAAAGAAACCTGTTCCCTATAAAGAACACAGGGCATAAACAGCACACACTATACACTACCCTTTCATTTTTTCCAGTTGCTGATCTCTTGGGAAACATGGGCCTTTATCTACTAACCACCAAAATGTATACATTCTGCCACAGTCCCCCCTGTTATGGGAGTTGTTAGGTAATTGTCTGAGATGCCAAATATTAAAGTGATACAGACACCTGTGGGTATTTTCACTATTCTAAAATATCTTTGAAAGTTAATTTAGATAAGGAGAGCACATTTTTTTGTTATTTTTTGTCATGGCTTCTGTGAGCTAAAAATATCATACCTGATTTTTGTCATGTAGGCCTGGTCTGACAGTTTTTTAGGCTTTCAGAGGAAGTGGGGATTTTACCCATTCAATTCTGGGAAATGGAGTCCTAGGCTGTACCAAGCCACTATCAAAAATGTCAAAAACTTATAGGTTACTTTAAAAAATCTTTATAATAGTGAAAAATCGCTACTGTTTACAGTATCGCTTTAAGGAAAGGATGCAGAAACAAATGACTATTTAGGAATACCACAAGTTTTGGGTGTGATATGCTTCCCCTCAAACCAAAAATGCTTATATAGTGTAGTAATGTATTGGCACTTAGGGGGTTATTGGCTAAAGTCCGAATTGTTGCATAAAGGTGTGAATTCACCAGCTGAAGATGATCACAATAGACTTCTATTGTCGCAGTTGTGACTTCCATATGGGAATAATGTCACGAAAATTCTCAGATTTGTTATGGGAATCTGCGGTTTGAGAATTCCAAGATTAATTCTCACTTTAGTCAATAACCCCCTTAGTGTGAACCAAGAAATCATAACCTAACTGCCATCAAAAACAAAAATCTTGTTTAGAGCTCAAAGAAGACAACAAAAACTATTCCACCGAGACACCTGGGACTGATACCTTTAGCAAGAAAACTCAACAAAGAAACTGGCAATACAGTGTAGTACCTTTAATAAATTTAACTATTCCACCGAGACACCTGGGGCTGATACCTTAGCAAGAAAACTCAACAAAGACACTGGCAATACAGTGTAGTACCTTTAATAAATTTAAAGCAAACAGAAAAAATAATGTACTCTCTTTATCTAAAGTAACATCAGCTCATAAAACAGTCTTTAAAAGTCCTAACCTCTTAAGTGGATCTTCAACATGTTTCAACCTTTACGAAGGCTTCTTTTTTTTTTTAATTGAAGGTGTCTATTCAATCATCAAATGTTTTCTTTTGTTTTTTTCTGTTAGTAGCCAGGTGACCATATACCCTGCTTTTTGCTAGCCTGGGTGGGGTCCTTTATGCAGTATCCACTGGAGAATGTGGGTAACCAGGGGATAAATTTATTACATTTAAATAAACATTTTGGTCACTGTTTGTTGGCTTCCTTATGTACTCATTAAGTTATCTTCAAACAACCCAGATTCAGTGAACTTCAAAACTTTACCAAGATTTGGACAACTTTAAAAGAAATATGTTATTAAGTACGGAGACTATGAAAAATCAATTTAGTTTTCCAATTGACTACTTTTCAAAAAAAAGAAACCCCATCCAAATCTTCACGAAATGAACCTGGCAAATCAAGCACACTTAGATTATCTATTTGTCTGCCTGCTGTAATTGCATTTCTTTGAGCTGCTTATAGGCTTAAGTATTAAATATCATGCTGTATTGCAGGCCGACTCAGAAAACCAAAGATTAGTTTGTATTACATCTCAGATTCATGGTTTTTAATACTAACACGTATACTGAAATACACAATGCATGGATATTAGAAGGGATATAGTGAGAACTATTTTGTAACTTTAGATATAACAGACTTTGCATTAGGATTTTGATCATGTATAGAGAAGATGTTAAATTCTGCTCCATGTCCTTCCTACAAGGCTGTCAGTAATATATCTGGGTATCTATGTTCCTCTACCAAAATGATGTGGCAAAGGCTGCTTAAGGTCCCTATGTGATGAAATGACACACTTCTAAAGAAGGTACAGTTTCTTTTTGGGTTTATACTTCTCCTGGCAGATGTTCTCATAGTTAGTTATTTTAGTTGACAGCAGAATTATTTTCTTCGGTACTGTTGCCACTATCAGATATGATAGAATGGCCAGTTTTTAATCCCTTTAGGCCAGAGTCAAAGTAGCTGTTTTTCAGATGATTTGGAAAAACACTCTCCATTGTTTCCTATGGGATAATCCATACAGGATATTATGTTTTGAACCATAGACAATAATGAGCCTAATTAAAAAAAAGCTTAGCTGAAAAACAGCTAGTGTGACCAATGCCAATGTGTCAGGACCCACTGTGGCTTCATTGTTAGGACACATCGATAAGAACACAAATTTCTAGTGAAAGAGAAGGGTTGATCAGGTTAAAAGGAATATATTAGAGAGTATGTGCCTTTCTGGAGGGTGATGACCATACCTGAGGACCTTTTAGAGGCCTCATGCCCCTGAGTATCTTTTTGATTTTATCTTTAATGATAGCAGCCATGATGCATGTGTTAATTAACCCCACACAACCCATCCAGTCCTGTTGTTTTCTATGCAGTTTTATATAATACATATGAACTACCACAGGAAGGCCAATATAAAAGCTAAGTATCATACTTTATAAAAACGATTTAGAAGTTTTGGAAGTACCCACTGAATATATCTATAAATGCATTTGTGGCATTCTCATTTTTGGTATTATTGACCTTTTAATAGATGTTCTATGACTATTGTTAATACCCATTGCTAGCTAGCTGCAATACTTTTCCCATAATTCCCTGATTCCCTACCAATTTTTAATTCTAAAATGTAGGGGAACGTTACATTATCATAGATAATCATTATCTTCTTTAGTTACACCCCTAGTGATCACTGATCTGAAAAAGTTGGGCAAATATGGTTACTTTATTTTTATTTAAAGTAATTGGACATTATTGTGAAATTTATTTAACTTGGAAAGACTGCTGCCTAGTGAAATCTCGCATTGTTCTCACGAGATTTTTTTTGGGAGTTTTTAAGATCGAGATTTCTTATCTCAATTTTTTTCAATTTTCGATGGAAAGGTAGCCATGCTACTAATGTAAAGTACATACTAATAATGTAAAGTACGTACTACTAATGTAAAGTGCATACTAATAATATAAAGTACATACTACTAATGTAAAGTACATACTACTAATGTAAAGTACATGCTACTAATGTAAAGTACATACTACTAATGTAAAGTACATGCTACTAATGTAAAGTACATGCTACTAATGTCAAGTACATACTACTAATGTAAAGTACATGCTACTAATGTCAAGTACAGTACATACTACTAATGTAAAGTACATACTAATAATGTAAAGCACATGCTAATAATGTAAAGTACATACTAATAATGTAAAGTACATGCTACTAATGTAAAGTACATGCTAATAATGTAAAATATATACTACTAATGTAAAGTACATACTACTAATATAAAGTATATACTACTAATGTAAAGTACATGCTACAATGTAAAGTACATACTACTTATGTAAAGTACATGCTACT
>WMED01018841.1:0-12592 GCA_019650415.1 Pipa parva | reverse complement strand
TTCACAGAAAAGATGAGGACAGCGTAGCCACAGCAGGTACAGCACTACAGACCTGTAGAAATATTTGCTTTGTTATATGGTTTACGTATGTTTTGCAACCACAGAGAACAAGCAGGAGTTCTATTTAAATATTTGCCACCCAGAGAAATAACCAGTGTGCTATTTTCACCAAAAAAAAAATTAAATAGACCTGTACAGAATCACAGGAGAACAGGGTCTGCTGCAGGAGCAACCCCCCTTTTTCCTCCTTCTCCCTGCAGCAGTAAGATCGCTAGAGCTTTTTCCAAGTCTATAACTAACTTAAATTTTTCCAATATTGCTCTATTCTAAGCTAGGTAATCTCTAATAAGGATAGGAAATACAGGCAAACTGGTTCAGAGCTTTGAAAAAAGCTTTGCAGAGCCAGATATGCATTCTCTTCCAGACACAGAGTGAAGCCAAATGACGCTGAGCAGCCAGTGCAGCCATATATATAAGAAATGGTCATGTGATTTCAGCAGCCAATGAGATCCATACACAGCCCACTGGTGACGTTGTTCACCCCCACCCCTGTTGTCCTCTGCCCTGATTTGCTGGCCGCCAAAATTGACAGAAGTGCCGAAAAGGGTGCCAATTTAATATGTATATGTAAAAATTATTATTGAGTGATGACAATTATCATTACAATTTTTAGTAAAATTTTTGAATCATCGAGAACACCTGATAATTGCAACAATCGTGACCGATCTCAACTTTTCTCAATATGATTGATCAACACTACCCTTCTTTGAACTCTTCTGAGCTCCACTACATCTTTTTTGTTTTGAGAGCACCCAGAATCATACTGCATGTTCAATATGAGGCCTTACCAAAGAAATATACAGTGGAAAAAGTATATCTGTTTCCTTTGAATCAACCCTGATACCAAAAAGTTCGCTTGCTAGCTTTGGAAGACGCAGAATGGCATTGCATGCTACTTGTAATTGTGTTGTTTAAGGTTGTGTAACCTAATGGCTATATATAAATAGAGACATACACGCATGCATTCAAATTTGCTGTGGAGGATTTTATATCTAGAAGAATCAGAAAATAAAGAATTCAATACATCTATAGAAAACACTTTTAAACATAGAAAATATTTCACACTATCACAAACACATCAAACCTACTCCTTGTGACTTTTGGGCCACTACACCCATTCTAACTATTCAGTTATAAGGTCTCGGGATGCATTTGTCACTCATACATAACTGGCAAGCTTAACTCAGAAGGTCAGACTGGGGACAAAAGAAGGAACAATACAATAGCTTCAAAAGCTACATGGAATCATCAGGGGGCAAAGATACCTACTGAATACTCACATTAGATGAGACATGCAATGCTCCTTCCATGATATACTGGATGATATTACCTCCTCTGAAAGACTATATGGCACAAAACATTCTTCAATCTTTTTTGTTTTGTTTCATCTCAACATTCAGATTTCTCTTTTCTTCCTCTTACCCTTTAACATTACATTTAACAACATCTAGCAAAGTAGAAAGTCATATAGTGACTGTAGGGAGTGTAAAATATGTTACTATATGATAAAGTTGACAAAGCAATAATAAGAAGCAGCATAATAACTATTTTCAATTAACTAGTGGTGAAGAAACCAGTCAGGGTTTGGTTCATGGACTGTTTGCTAAATTTTTGATATAATTTAGACTTTTGTACAAACACTGTTCACATTGTATTTGCTTAGAAAACCCTCAAACAGTGAATTATGCCCTTTGTTTTTAAAATGTCTGAAAGAGGAACTGCTTCTGTAAAAAGTGTATAAGCAGTTCCCTTCTGTCTCTTCCAAGCCGTGAGCCAGCAAGGCTAGAGATAAACCAGCACAGTCCATTGCCATCTGCTCTTGGAAGTGCAGTGATTGATTATCTGCAGATACAAGGTATCCATAATTGACACATTATCTCTCAAGTGAGGCAGTTGTAGGCACATTTCTGGTACCTATCACCATC
Source organism: Pipa parva (assembly GCA_019650415.1). Classification (NCBI taxonomy): domain Eukaryota; kingdom Metazoa; phylum Chordata; class Amphibia; order Anura; family Pipidae; genus Pipa; species Pipa parva. The sequence goes on along the minus strand of WMED01018841.1, from coordinate 10,607 downwards.
CTCCTTAGGCATCTTCTGTTATTGGTATTTAGCCTTTTCAGACCCATTGTTAACAGAAAAGGCTAAAGACCAATAACATACGATGGGTATATAGGTAATAACCTTATCTCTAGATAATCTCCTGTTTTGGTTTATTTGCAGTTGCTAGGGTTTTCTGCCTAGAGCACAATTATTTACTTGGCAGTGGTCGACGGCAATGATCAATTTACTTAGCATTTTAATGTTGGTTAGATAGGAGGCTTGCCGCAATTTTAAATTTGATTGTAATAAGAACACTATTTATTTATATACAGAGAATAGATTTTAAAGTTAAGCCAAGACTTGAAAATGTATTTCATCATTCAGTATCAAGAAGTGGAAGGACCATAACTGTAATCATATTTAGAAGATACTTCACCCATGGTTTGCTATAGTGTTAGAAAGTTTCATGTTTCCCATTCAAGGCCTGAATGTGTTTTTCTTGTCATCAGCCTGAAATGAACCTTCCCCAAGACTACAAGCAATGGTAAAATTGTATTTATTTGTGTGAGTAGAGAAGGAAAATTTACAATATTTGGTCAATATTGTATTTATATATTATACAAATTTCTATATGTTGTGTTGCAGTCAGCTCAGAAAAACTGGGACATAATGGTAAAATGTTTTCTATATCAACCTAGTGAATTATGCCAGGAAGATGAAATGAGTGGATGGCCTGGTTTAGTTTTAATGCATTGTAATAGTTTAGAATTTTAGGTCAAATGTTCTTTTCTTCTTGTGGGTTTGTAGAAGAGATATGGGTTTCTTACTAGTCTGGATAAAGTAGGAAAACCGTCCATTGCAGTAGCACCAGGATTTTCCCAGGTCCTTTTCCTAATGGAGAATTTGCATGAATTCTAAATTATGCTGTAGCATTTGCTGATCTTTTTCCATCACCTGCTGAATTGTTCTAACAACTGTGCTAGCAAAGCACAGCTATACCTTCCTTCTACAAATGCAGCCAAACCCAGAACTTTATAAATTCAAACTTAAATAGTTCTATTTCATGATCCTGTAACTCTTCTTGTACTTCTCCTCCTGGTATGCGATCATTTGACTTATTTCTTCTCTGTTATTCTGTCTCTTTGTTCTTCTGTCTAAAATCTATATCTATCTATCTATCTATCTATCTATCTATCTATCTATCTATCTATCTATCTATCTATCTATCTATCTATCTATCTATCTCTATAAATATATTTAAAGCCTGTAGAAACATTACTATTACAAGAATATTCTTATATAATTTTATTTCTCCAGCAAAAGAAACAGTCTTTATTAAGGTGAACTTGACAGTGCTAAATTTGTGGCTGGACTACTTCAGAACAATTTACTTTTCTGGTCAATAGCCATAGTATTGTTTTACTGTTTGTTTCTGCTGAAATTGATTCTACCTTTCTCAGCCAGCCAGTCAAAATCTCTCCTCTGGCAGAGGAAGTGCAAAGTTCTGAATATTGTGCATTTACATTGGCAGTATAATATGTGGTAACATTTCCATTCCATGTGGAATATAAAGGACTGTGCACTTCCTGTCCTGAAGGTTTATTATGGCAATTTACCATAACAGGATAGGGTTCTGAAAGTGCTAGGAACTAATGCCAGGTTCATGTTTAGCAGAGAAAAAAGAGTGTGAAAGCAGGTCACTGGGCAGACAAAGTTGCTAGACTAAGCATCTAGACTTGTAAAGCATTTTAAAATGGTGAGCCACACTGAAATGTAATTGCAGTCAAAGTCATAAAGAACTTTCTCTCTCTTTAACTGTTGTATTGCTGGGATGTCACTTTCTTAATATTAGCAATACAAAGTGAATATCATGTACTTCATACATTATTTGTCTTGTTGCAGACCTGAACAGGCTTGGCAGCTGTTTTCAAAGAAAAGTAGGAAAATTAAACATTTTTCTGCTGTGTGACCTTTTGTTTTAGAATAAGAAAATAACACCCACGCAAATCAGAAAAATAGCATAGACAAGCATCCTCTGGGCGATCCAGCTGTTTCTAAATTAAATCTCCCAGCATTCCCCCACCAGCTGAATGAGCAAGGAATACTGGAAGTTGTATTTTATCAGCAGCTGGAATGCCAAAGGTTTCTAACCATGGCACTAGAGAAACTTAGGTCCAAGACACTATTGAATTTTGTTCTGTGTGTTTTGAATATACACCCCATTACTAGAAGTAGGAGTGACCAGTGAAAAGAAATCCTTTTGTTCCTGCACCTGCACTTGCTTTTTCATAGCCAGGATATGTCTTAAGTCTTACACAATCCCTTGATATATATGAAAGCTATATCTTTTTACATTTCTTACATGTTTGCAATAGTTTACTCCCCAACATTAGGTAAACCCTAAAGTACATCACATAATATTTATTCAGATATCATTAGGTCAATTAACACTACATGAATAACTTCATCAGACACTGGCAAATGATGCAGTTCTCAGGGATCAGCAATCAGCAAAAGCTTCACAGGGTTGTTTCGTGAGTGTGAAGAGACACAGCTGCTTGAAGTAGTTTGTCTTACGTTTACATATTATTTTAACCTCTTTTGCATTGTCCTGTGTCAGAGTAATGAGAAAATCATCATGAGACTCTATTGAATTTGATATAGGGATTAAAACACTGTTCTTAGTTTAAGGAAGAACGCTAGAAGCATACTCAGTATTAAATAAAGAAAAAGTAGAAATGTCATACCTTGCATCTGCTACGCAAACTGCCAGATCAGTGTCTATACTTATCTACAGTATACTTAATGCAGTTTAAGTTTTAATGGGTTATTCATTAAGGTGCGAATTCGACTGTCAAATTCGCAAACAGTGGATTCCCATAGCAAATCTGCTACAATTTCTCCATTGTAAAGTTGCGACAATTTTTTTATGTTAATATTGTGACAATTTTCCCATAATAAAGTAACGACTGTGACAATATTCTCATTATAAAGACGCGACTGCGACAGTAGCAGCTTATTAACCCCCCAAGTGTATTGCTGCATTTAGTGTCAGACTGGAGCACTGGGACCCATCAAGAAACAAGATATCAGGCACCCACTAGTCAAAAATATTCTCTTTTTTCTCTTTATTCCTCTCTTCAGAGCCAAATGAATTTCTTGTATCCTCCGTCTTTTTGTATCCAAACTCATACCTGCTTTAGTCTATCTGCAGGAATATGCTATAATGGTCCAATATGAAACTCCAAGAGGACCCACTAAGGTCTAGGCCCTCTGGGATTTCCTCTGCGACTAGGTGGTCCAGTCCAACACTGGCTTCATTCAAGATTACATACCATAATTTATATCAAGCGTGTACATATTCTTCTTTACAAAATTCTATATACATGGGGATGTTTTGCCTAAAATCCAAGAATACACACATTTCTTGAAAAGCAGTAACCCATTAATGCCACCTTTAGTAAACTGCTGACAAGTATCATCATAAGCATTTTTGGAATTATACATCTGTGTTGAATGTTCTGAGCAGTTCACTTGTCTTTCAAATGAAACAATTAGGGAATGGTTCTAGGTATTTAAACTGCAGGACAGCAAAAAAACTAAACATTCTAGTATTTCCCACCGATTTAGATATCTTAGAGCTTTCCTGGTTGCTTTTTGCACCAGGAATAGTTCAGTACTGGTGTCTCATTTTAGCTAGAAATGCAATAGTTCTTAATTATACCCTGTAATATGTGCCATGAGGAAATAAATATTGGCAGTAATGGCAAACGGTGTCATGTCACATTCAATCAGTCGGTTTCCTCATTGTAGCAGTTCATATATTTTGGATCTCAGGGTGAGTTCAGTCACAAATTTCCTAGGTATGGAGACACAGCTTAACAGAAAGTGCCAATGACAGAAGCTGTTTCAAGAATACCTTCAGTAAATAACAGAAATCAGCTTCCTGAACACATTGCAAGGTTTTCTTGTAATTGCTGCAGAATGACAGAAACATTGGGCAGAATAAACTAAATCTAGTAAATGTTCTTGGTATTAGCCTAAAGGCAGACTAACAGATGAAATAGAAAAACAACACTTAAATGACAATGAGAAACCAACAAAGGTTGTTGTCAGTAAATCAATACACTTAAGGAAGAAAAGGGAGCCAAAAGTGCTTATTAGTATCTGTGTATCAGAAGTACACTGCAGAAGGGAATAAAAGTAAATGTTCATAGAGAAAGATATTCTTACAACTTTCTGTGAATAGCTACAGAAAAATGAAAGAAATATGAAATAGAAATTGCTTTAGCTTGAAATGATAGCACTCTCCTCCAATTCATGGAATTGTCATACAGTTGTTTTTAAATCGAATCATTGTTAGTGAAAAGTCTATAAATGCATACATCTCAAAAATGAGCCAAATGCCTACTATTAAAAGGACTTTAATGCCCAAAAAAAACAACAAATCCCATATATCGGCTTGGCAGTTATTGCTACATAGTACTTTCAAAAATGCTCTCTTTAAAGTGAATTTTAATTTTTATTGATTTGTGTTGTCTCTTTCTCTGTTCTCTCTAAGCTATGTTTTTTCTGTTAAGTAAACAAACCCCTGCCTAGTCCCACCATTTTCTGTGGCACTTTAGATGATACGTATTCAGGATGTTTGCAAGCCCAGTTTATAAAATATGCCTGTTATCTGTAAACAGACAGAAGGAATGTAAAAAAAAATTAAAAATGAAGAATTAAAGTTCACAAAGCAGATTATTACATTATGCTGCCATTCAAATGCAATATTGAGTTTCTTTTTCAGGTCATATTATTCCTCTAAACCAATGATGCTCAAAATTTTTTGGCCTTGGGGCCATATAAAATTGTGACTTGCGTGTCACGGGCCGCTTCAAAGTCGGGTCTTTTAAAACCAAGACAGCGACAAATTTTAAAGTAACAGCTGTGACAATTTTCCATAGTAAAGTCTCGACTGCAACACTATTCTCATTATAAAGAAGTGACTGCAACAGTAACAGTCTATTTTGAATGTCTTTAGTTAGCTAATTTACACTGATACGCAACATTTCAGATTTCAAAATTTGGGCTATGAGCCGGATATGGCCCCCGGGCTGTAGACTGGGCATCACTGCTGTAAACACAAAAGAGTATACCTAGATCAGAACCCTTGGTGACAGCATGAAAGTATATTTGTCTATATTTTATATAGTTCCTATTATCTTGAAAAAAAATACTGATTTCTTGTATAAAATTATTACATGGTAAAATTAACATAATATTAAGAAAACAAGTCATCTGAAGACTTGTTTTTTATATTACTCGACATATCCATACTTATCATAGCTTCCAGCCTAATGACGTTCAAACCTCTGTGTATTGGAACACCAAAAAAGATCTGGGAGAGCCCCCAAAATGGCTTACACTGTAGAAAAAAGTACATTTTAAAACACAACTTTTTTTAGAAAGACTTGATAAAAACATACACACAAATTATATACACAAAAGCATTTCACAATACATCCGCAATTGTTAAGTGCCCTGGTAAAATAAGAAATTTGCAGTATAATAAAAAGAGAATAATAAAGACAAGATAAATGTTGTCAATGCTCACCAAACTATGGATAAAATAATCAACAGTCCATTATATATATAGCCAATATGAACAAGTGTGAAGGAAGATATAACCCCTGTAAGTGGAGTCCTACTAGAAATCAAGGTCTAAATAAAACCTACATCTGTGCTAGAGAAACTTAATGCACATTGCACAAAAGATGCTTTCTCAGGGGTCTGTAAGATATTTTCTACAAACTGTGTACATATCCCCAAGTGGACCAGCTTATCAAACCTAATGTTCAGGAGCTACTTTCTTCTCCTGGCAGCCTGCGACCCTCTTTTTCTCCTGCTTCCTGTAGAAAATCAGCCAGCAGAGCAAGGGCAGAAGCAGAATTCTGCTTCTGCTCTTGCTCTGCTGGCTGATTTTCAACAGGAAGCAGGAAGTAAAGACGATTGCATCCTGCAGGGAGAAGAACTTCATTTGATTGATCTGAAAGAAATTAAAGTTCCCTTTCAGATTCACCCTTGAAAAAACAAGTGTTAACTAATGTCTCACAAGGAGTTATTTTACACAAATATTCTTTAGGCTTGTAACATATTAATAGCCATATGTATAAGCTAAAAGTCTATCATTTCATTAAGGGACCAGTAACACCAAAAAAAAAAAAAAAATCCCCATGGATTGACAGGGCAGTTAAATGCCTTTTTATCTGTTTTCATCCTTACTGATAGCAGCCAAGTTGCACGTGTTGGTTTAAGAGACCTCACCTGTTTCTATTGTTTTTTTGTGGTGAATTAGATAAAAAACATTAATTTTTAGGCACAATTAAGAATATTTGGAAGTATAAATGTATTACATGGTGACTATAAAGGCATCTAAGGCATTTTTCTTTTTTCTTTTGTTGTTATTGGTTTTTTACCTCTTCCTCTGAATTGTATAAAGTGTTACATTTTTAAATAAAAGAATTAATCATTTTACTAGCTCATATTCTAATCCGTAACCATAACCTTCTTTCTTCATGTCAGTTTTAAATGTTACTTACAATATTCAAAATTGTCTTCTCTTTTTAATAAACAGCATATTATTTATTGGATGTATATTAAAAAAAAAGAGTCACAATATCCATTTCTTTTATTCCAATCCATAATATTAGATGGGCAGAATGAGATTATACATTTGAAACAATGACATTCTCTCATAAAGTTAAAAGGTCCCACATGTTTCTGGCAAGAGCAAATGGCAATGGGATGAGTTATTAACATGTTGACAAGCCATATTCCTTAATATTAAACTTACATATATGGGAAATACTCATGAGAAAGTAAAGCCAGGAAGTACATTATATCAGCCACAGAGAAGGGGAACACTATCATGCAAACTGTGCCGCCTTGTACAATAGAAACTTCCTGGTTTCACCAGCCATAACAAATGTCCAGAAAATAAATGGGAAGGGCCATTGTTGTGCTGTTACTATTTCTCAAGGAAACAGAAAGTGCTTGTAAAAGTTATAGTCAATATTTATTTTGTTAAGAAATCTGGGCACTGGGGTGGCAGGGAATAGAATGTGTTAGCTGTCAGGGAAAAACAATTCTAAGAAATATATTAAGATCCGGATTTCGTGGTACCTATTGTAATGCTAACACGTGTAAAATAAATAAATAAATAAATAAATGTAAAAAAAACAAACCGATGCCTCTATGAAATCTGTGTATCACCATTATTACTGCGAAGAAAGACACACAGCTGCTGGGACTTTAGATTGTGTCAGTAGTCTTCCTTTGTGCTGTGCAGCTGCACTGTTCCCAGATCTACAAAAACTGCCTATAACAATTAGGAACCTGTATTGTTTTTATCTATTGACTATAGAAACATTAAGACATGTTATTAATTGTTTCATGTTTTAATTGCACAGGTCAATTTTATTAAAGATAGCCCTAAGGAGAGGACAGCTGTACATTTAGTCATTCCACTAAACAAAAAGTGAACATTATTGAAATGAAATGGGATGGTTGGTTGTTCTCAAGGGGCAACTTCTTACACCTGCCCACACTTAGTCACCAACAAGTGCATCTATCCACCAACATGAGCTTCTATCTTCCCATGTGCCTACCTAAGTTCATTTACCAACTAACTAAATTACTGGAAGCAAAGAGATCAGCTTGAATAAATAATAAGAAATAAGCATTTATTTCATTTTATTAACTATGTTACTGTTTCATGTATATGCTGAAGGCTATAAAGAGATTCAAATTTTGCATTCCTACAAACCTACTGATAATTAAAAGTTAAACATGATTCTATTGGTTTTTGTTTCCATTATATAAATTACAAAATGTAAACGTTCAAACAATTAATACAAAAAGCAGAATGAAGGTTCTCATTTTACAAAATGATGTCTAATTCAACTGTTTAAATATTTATTATAGTTGCATAATGAAGAAGACTTGGAAATAGATGGATTTTACAAAATGTCAAAATTTGCTTTAGATTTAATGAAATTTAAGGGATTGTATAATCAGGGGGAAATGTAGACTGAGGTCTAGTAACCCTTAACAAGAAATCAGCGGTTAGTATTCACTGGAGCTAAAATAACAAAGCCAATGTTTGATTGTTGGTTGCTGTGGCTTCTAAAACTTGGCTAATCTTTGCCTCTGTTCATTCATTACCATGTTGCTGCTCAGTCAATTTAAAGTCAAATGTAATTTTATTCCACATAGAGTAGAGCAATGTACTGTATACCATTTGTTACCAATTAGCGTAATTCCATAATGTGTGTATAGACTGTACCTTTCTTACAATAGATAGCCTAAGGGATGTGGTCAGTATACAGCCTTCTTCTTCTTGAAACTTCCTTTCAGCTCCTGTGCCATTAGATTACTGAAATACTGAAATAAAGTTGCCTGTATAAAAAAAAAAGAGACTCCAAGCAGCATTGCCTCAAGTAACAAAACATGTTTTTGGCTTATTGTCCTTTATCATGTGACTGACTCCTAACAACCTCATCAATATATATCAGTCCCACACCAAAGTAGTCATATGACCTATTCCTGTATATATTCCTATATAGCAGGTAGGTCTGTCAGGTGTCAATTAAATGTAATACAGGTGCCACCAAAATGCCCAGATTTAAAAAAAATAATAATAGGATATATGTATATATAAAAGTTATAGATAAAGGAGAATTACATGGCCATTTATACTAGGAGTAATTCTTAAGGGGGAGGGGAGAAATATTTACTGATAGGGTTTTAACGCTACATAGTGATTTCTTTTGCTCTTCACAGCAACCACTTCCAGTGTGATTTGGACAAATTGAGCAATCACAGTTGTAGTTTCACATCAGAAGTCTGCTACTGCACTTGCTCAATTTGCTAAAATCACACAGGAACAGAAGAAGATTCCATCACTGTTCGGAGCATAAGAAATGGGCATGTTATACAGAGCTGGAGAAGCTCTGGAGCAAAAAGCCCCTGTTGGTTAGTATTTCAATAAGAGGCCTGTGGGAGCCACCACCACACCTTGTGCAATCAGTACCCAGAGAGTGGGTCAATGGAACCTGATCCCCTTACCTCTAGCCATAGTGACCCCATGCTAATGGAGTGTGGGGTACTGGTACCTGAAATTGGGTCAATGGTATACCCCATTCTTTCTATGCTGGTGAGGTAGGGAGAAAGATGTGAAACTAGGGGCAACAATACTGGTGCCCTTTCTAAGGGCCCCCACAACCTAACTTGGGGTGGGGACCCTATCAATACCATCTAAAACAAGTAAAAAAATAAGACCAGTAAAAAATTTTAATTAATACTTTTCACTGTGACTTCCTGTTGTTGTAGCCAACAATACTCTAATATCTTGTCCCAGATTGTTTATGATTAAAACATACATAAACATTTTACATATAATTTTAATTTGAATATTTCTACTTTCATAAGCAGTAATTTCTTCTAAAGGTTACTATTCATTTAAATACATAATAAAAAAAATAAAATAATTGAAAAGTATTAGTACATGATGTTAAAAATACAACTGAAGTATTACATTTGATAGAAAAGTATATTTATGCTAAAGTGTTAGAAAAATAAATAGTAATAGAGCCAACATCAGTGCTCCATCTGACAAGATGTTCTGTCATCTGCTGGTTGTTAAATTTGTCTTTCTTTACTATAAAACTCCTGATTAATCCACTTGACATTAAAATATGGTCTCAATACTAACAGAAAGATACTAGGTTAAATGGGATAACTATGATCTAATGGAATTCATGTTATTATCTTAGAGCACAGGGGTTTGCCCTATCTGTGAATTGTCCTTCCCAATACTAGATATTATAATCTAGCCATCTACATTTGTTTATTCTAATATATTTATACAGTGTGAAGAAACAGCACAAGTCCCATTATGTGGGAGTAACAGCTAAATACAGCATTTGCCAAAAATATGTCATAACTGTTACGGCCATTAAATGAAAAATCTCACTTGTAAGTTCACAACAATACTCTAAGATGCTTATGATAAAAAAAAAACCTTGTATAAGCATCATAAATAAAATATCTGCAATATTTACCCACTCTCTTACATCATCAGAGATGAAAATTGAAGTACACGATGATATAATTGTTTCCAAAAATACTGCACAATTTAATTTATCATAATTCCTAGACATTTTAGAAACAATTTATTGCCTTGCTTCTTAGCAATGATATTTAGAAAAAGATTTTTTTAATTTATCATAGCTGCTTTACAATAATATTTCATTCACAGCCTATTAAAAAAGCTTATACATCAAAGAGAATAATAGGTTTTTGTAAACTCATAGCATTTAGGTTAACATCATTATAATGGCGTTGCATTCTATCATGATTTCTTCTGCAATGCAAAAAAATGATACCATATAGTTATTTATTTTTTTCTATTATTATTTTAGTGCCTTAACTTTTAACCATGCACCAAAGTGATAATTATCCTGGAGAAAGAACACATTGACCTCTTTTAACCTCTCAACCTCAGGCAGCAGGGGGCAATAGATATAAAAATAAACAAAAGAAGCCCATCTCTATTTATTCTCCCAGTCTTTTACTGATGCAGAATAAATGATAAATGTATG
>WMED01018840.1:0-12592 GCA_019650415.1 Pipa parva | reverse complement strand
ATTTTTATATTTAATATCTGTATATATCTATTGTATTTATCTATTATTTATTCACTGTATCTATCTATATCTATTTTGACCTACTTATTTTGTATTTATGGACATATGTCTCAACACACTCTACAGCTCTTATTGTCCTATCTGTGTATGTAAGTCTTCCTCCCACTTAGATTGTAAGCTCCATGGGGCAGGGATCTCCAACCTCTTGTGTCAATCACAACCTAGCACTTAATTTGATGTATCCTTGTGATATTTTACTTGTATTGTTTAATGCACTTTTCCCTTGTCTGTATTATACTTATATTGCTGAATTGTACAGCGCTGTTTAAATTTGTGGCACTTTATAAATAAAATCATACATACATACATACATACATACATAAGAATGAACCATCTGCCCCTTTCAATTTGAGGCATTTAATGAGTCATTACAAAGGGGGATTTATAGTATATAATCATGTAACAAATTTCACCGCTTGAACATAAACAAAAAGGTGATTATATTTTACATTTAGTATTTGTGTTTGTTACTTGTGAATGTGGCCACATTTGACCCAGAAACAAAAAACTGAAAGCTGAAAGTGACGTTTGTCACAAAAATGAAAGCAGAATCAACTCAAGAATCCTTTATATTGCTCAAAAGTCTACTTTGTTTGGCTTGTGGAGATGAATACTTAGTTATGTCCATCAACTCAACACATCTGTTAATGCATTTATAAGCAAATCTGTGAATCAGAATAGAAAGTAAGTTGGTCAAAAAGGCAGCAAAGTTGACCAACAATATGGCAACACACAGTTATGCATTATTTCATCCAACTTCCTGGCTTCTGTAGTGTTTATTATTATTGCTTCATTTCCTGTATAAAAAATCAGAGCCACCAAACTGTTAAACATATTAAAACCCGTTTATCTAGTAATTTCACACTTGTTTATTAGATTTTGTCTCTCCGGTGTACTTTTGTATCTACTTTTCATTAACTTTTATATGGTACATTGTCTTAACAAGTTGGGATAGTCCCTTTTTATTGGGAAAATAAGATCCAACCTCTGTTTGAAGACAATGCAATAGTTGTTCTGTCATTAGCAAATCTGCAGGTGGCTGGCGCAGCCTTACAGCATGTGTAATTGTATCCCTTTCACTTAGTAACATAATTCTCATCACACAATGTCAACCTTTACATTTACTACACTTGTTTTTTGGTAGATTAAATGTTTCTTGTTTCTTTCCTAAAACATCTGTTGTATGGTTTCAGATTCTATTGACGTATAAAAATCTTAGATTGTACCTTGTCTGTTCTTTACATATGAAGTACCATATGCTCAACCTGACGCACTTGTTACAGTAACATTGAACACAATGCTTAGAGGCAATCCCCTTTGTTACAGGAGACACAGTGACATTTTTGCATATTAAAATTGGAAAGCACATTGTGGTTATAGTCTAGTTATCCTAATGGATAAACGTATCATATGTCATTCCTTGTAACTATGTAGCAAAGTGTAAATAGTTAACTCCCAAAAAAAATAAAGACTGTTTGCATTATTCTTTATTGGAAATCTACCTTTATGTAGATAGTTCATCTGTGTAATTAAAGCAAACATAAGCAGGGAATACTACAAGTTTAAAGGAGAATTAAAGGTAAAAAGGAAGAAAGACTTATTAGAAAATTTACCTCATATAGAGGTGTATCACTATAGTCACAGCATGAGCTGTGCTCTAATTAGCCAGCACCTGATGCTTGTTCATCAGTGCTGGCTGACTGAGAAGCCAGCGCAAAGCTCCTCCCGACTTGTTTCACCGGTGGTGATAAATGGTTAAAACATCATCACGTTCATTGAGGGGGCGGGGGCAATGACAACGCTCCCTACAATGGCCATGATGATGTGTTAAGCCGGTAAAACTACTGGCAGGAGCTTCCCGCTGGCTTTTCTGTCAGTCTGCACACTGATGAACAAGCATCGGGTGCCATCTAATTACAGCACAGCTCATGCTGTGACTGTAGCGATACACCTCTATATGAGGTAAGGTTTCTAATAAGTCTTTCTTCCTTTTTTACCTTTAGGTCCCCTTTAAGGGACTATTCTGATGATTAAAGGTGTTCTGAAAAAGCCATAAATTATTAGCCTTCTTACAAAAAATTGGTGCTCATCACCTCTGGCATTAAACTATATGCCTTTAAAGTAAGCAGAAACCAGTATAGGACATAGTAAAAGACAAAGGGCCTAAAGAATGAATTCACCTATATGCAACAATTCGAACTTTAGTGAATAACCCCCCCCCAATCATAAGTATTTATGTATATAAATTTATATATTGAAAATATATATGTATGTCTCTAGTACTAAGGTCCTCTTGATTTTTGTGTACCCAATATGCCTGTTGCCCAAGGCACAGCAGATTAATGTTATACAAGCTGCTACACATGCACAAGCCGTAACTATGGTAAAAAGCGCCTCAAGGCTGTTATTATGATGTGTGTTTTTAACATAGTGAAAAAGATCCAAATATTTTCAATATACATCTAAACAAGATTGTAACCTACAACTTGATTTTGGGTGTCTAAATGATTTACACGAAGTGGATGTGTATGTCTGGCGGTAAAGCGACATAATTTTATGGAAAGAAGTAGCTGATTGGAAATAAAATAGAAAAAGCGCTGAATTCATGTATACATCTAGTGCTCAAGCTGAAGACACAATGGGCCAAGTGCAGGCACATTATTATGCTGGGAGACTGCAGATCACTGTCAAATAGCTGTCAGGTCAGTTCTTCATTGCTCTGTGGGGCAATACAATGAATATGCTTGTATTTTCTAGGAAGTTGCCGTTTATTTATGTCAGTTTTCATTACCAATACTTTCCATGAAATATTTAGCTAGGCTAAGTACTATTAGAGATAGCAGATGGTTTTACGTTTTACAGTAAATATGTTTTTTTCCGCTGATCTCTGTCAGAAATGGCTCAGTGTAATACCCATCTGGGAAACTGATAGCAAAGTACAAATGTTGGTTATTTTCAGTAGGGATTTGTTAAAGCAGAAAAGCAGTATTTGTTCCTAATTTACCAGTGGTATCTGCATATTTATATATAGTAAGTCTTAACTAAGAGAAATCCCTTGTCCCTTTATAAATGTTATTATGTTCAGTATAAACTTGTATAAGCTATTTCTCCTTTTGCAGACAAGGTTTGGAGAGTTGCGCTTGACCTTAAGGAGAAACAATAGGAGAGATTCCCTAGTGCAGAAATCGTTAAACACAGACAGATGTTCCTTTAAAGTAATAAAATCACATTTTCCAAAGGAAATATTAGCATTGAATTTCTCTATCCTTGGTTCCTTCCTATGTTGGTGGGCTTCTACGGGTTACATCAGCCACAATGATACAGGCTCCCAAAGAGAAAAATCACAATAGTGTAATATGTTTAAAGATATTATTGAAGAAAAAAATGAAAAATACACTCACATGTGTCCAATAAAACAGAATGCTCATCAATAAAGGTTCTTTAGTATCACCAAAGGTGATATCTTCCAATGTATTTCACCAATTGGGCTTCCTCAGTGAGTTCTGGACTAGAATCCCACTGGCAAATGGCATTATATACTTTTAAAACCCTATTCCTGCCACTTTTCCTAAAACCAGAAGTGACGGCAAAACCAATTAAAATCTTTAAACATATTACACTCTTGTGATTTTTCTCTATGGGAGTCTATATCACTGTGGCTGATGTAACCTGCTGATCATCACACCGAGGCGTATCTGTGTGTGGGCGGACCCATGACCCCCGACCCACAGATTTAGAACTCCTGCTTTAAAGGAACATCTGTGTGTGTTTAAAGATTTCTGCACTAGGGGTTATCTCCTGTGATTTTGATGTAAGGTCAAGCGTGACTCTCCAAACCTTGCCTGTGAATTACATGTTGCTAAAGACTTTGTGGACAAGAGAGTGTGCAGCATACCTGGAGATAAAATTTCATATTCAATTGAGACTGGAATAACATTTGAAGTGACTGCATCCAGAGCGCAAGTGTTCACATTGCTTAAATATATATTTCTCCTTTTGGTATTACTGTCCCTTTAAGTGAAATATGCATGGCAGGGGCTGAATGTTGGTTTAGGTTACTGATTTGTATCTCCCATATATTCCAGTGTAACACAAGTTTATATTAGTAAAATCAACAATGATACAATCATCAGTAGAAAAGTAAAGCTGTACTGTTTAATGTACTTAGGAGCATAAGCCGATAAGACAGCCACAAGCCTACATTTACTCTTTGGGGTTTACAGTCCATCAATGACCTTACTTATCCAGTGTCAGAAGATAATGTGTAAGTTAAACATGAATTGTAACTGGAGCTAAACTAAAAGCTCTGGTGTAACTTTTCCTAAATGATTATAATAAGGACTGCATAACAGAAGGATTATATTATGATAAAGGACCTGTTTCTTTACACAACCTTATACAGAACAGTCGCCAATAAACAATTTTCAAAATCTTTAAAGACATATCTTAAAAATCTGTGTGTTATATTGTACCCTCTGTATTATATAAAAAATTCTATCTTATATAGCACGTGGGAATGATTGGGTGAAGATTAGCTAAAGCCTTATGATTGACTCATTGATTAGGCCACAAAGGTAGTTTCCTGAAGCCCTCATCATTGAAAAGACCCAAACTTATTTAATTTACTTAACATTGACAACCCTGCAGCCCTCTCTTTGTTCAGTATTATGTTTTCTAAAAGCAGTAACTTTTATATCTGAACAGTGTAAAAATTAATGATACTGTTGTCTTAAATAGACAAAATGTTACATTCATTTTAGGTCCCAAATTTTGTTGTGCCAACCTTGTAAACCTCTTTTACTGGATTCACTGAAATAATGAACTGTGCAGGGTGGCATTAATCTAAATGTAAATATCTGCAGCACCTGTCATGTATATATCCATATATTAACCGTGACATAACATCATAACTATTTCATGTATTTTATAAAGCACTTTATAAATTGCTTACAAATCTCATGTGGAGCTGTCAAGCATGTAAACTAAAAAACACATGTTCATACTAGGCAAATCTATAGGTGTAAAATGGCAGCTAATGACCATAGACAAGACTCATTAAAAGGGCATTGAACCTTTTGGATTAATATGCATAAAATAATGCTGTGTTATCCATGTTTGTAACCACAAATATCCCAGAATAATATTTTCAGTTTATATTGAATAACGTAAATTATGTACTTAAAAAAAAAATGTCTGGCATCCCTGATTTAAAAGGTTGATATGATAATCTCATTATAAAATACACATACTGGTTTGCTACTTATTATTCAAATGCATGTTGCAGGCAGCATTAACTTCCATGTAAATGGGATATGCTAATATATGAATCTGTATTACAGGTAATATTCTAGGTAGAAATGATCTAGCTAATGTGTTTGATGAAAAAAAGAATTGTCCATAAGATCTTCATGCTAAAGGGCTGGTTAATAATTTCATATGTTCACTGCATTTATACATGGATACAAGAGTCATCTGTGTATGCATCAAGTGCAGAGAAGTAATCAGCCCTGAAGGAGGAAACCATAAGAGCTGTAAGAACATCCTTAGTTCTTTGCCAGTTTGGTGATGCCATGATATTGTAGAAAAGCTCACAGGATTTAGACACCAGAGAAAATTGAATCAAAGATAGTAGTATGTACCTTAAACATCTGTCACTTTTGGGCATAAATAAAGGGGGGTAAAAGGCTTACCTTCAGGCACAAAGAATGGCAGATTCCACTTGCACCATAGGCCAAATTATAAGAAGGGTGTTAGATGGTATGGGGTCCTGGGATATCCCACTACTGCAATAAAAACTGATGAAAGCCTTAACTGGATTTTACCAACACAGTTACCAAACATTTTTTCAAAAATAATGTCTTGTGGACAGAAGAAACCAAATTGGGCCTTTTTAACATAATCGGAAAAGAATATCCTCTAAAGTTAAAATATGGAGGTAATGCTTATCTTCCCATGCTGCCTTTGAATTTGTGCACAGTATCAGAAAATCCAGAGGTTTTGAAACCATTCAAATGGTTCTTTCAGTAATTAGGCTAAATAGTTCTCTGGAGTCTTTGAAAAGGAGACAATCTACAGTCAGTAGTGAGTCCTTATCTACATGTAATTGCAATCTAATGAAGAGATATGAAAGCAGGAGCAGTAGAAACAAAAAAAATAAAAATCCAATTTGATTTAGGATGGCAGTTATGCAAATACAACAAAAAATGTCATCTTTGAAGTTGAATTCATGAATTGTATTGCCTTCTATTTTTAGCTTTACTGATAGCAGCCATGTTGGTAAACAGATCTCACACAGTCCTTTGATTTTCTATGATGCTTTAGTTAATACATATTCAGGAAGTGTGTCCGAAAAGCCAATTTTTACAGCTAAAAATATAAATATTATATGCTACAGGCTCAATTTAGAATTTGTGGAAGCACAGATTGAACATATAGTAACTTTAAATGCATTTGAGTCATTTTCTTTTTTAGTGTTATTGTTGTTTAAAGAGAAATATCTCAAAATGTGGATCTTAAGATCACAACTTTGGAGACAAACAGCTTAAGAGGTGTGTAGGAGGGTGAGTTGTAGAAATGGTTGATTTTGGTTGCTATACTGCTGCTTTTAACCAGTTTGCCATAGAACATCACCCATTTCCCCAGAGGTTTTGCTGTTCTCTTCTGTTTTCATTTCCACTGGTGGCTGTGAAAATAAGAACTTGCGCCGCTCTCTTGTAAATTTAAGAGGATATTTTGCATTCTCGATAAGAAATAGAAGTTCTGCACTGTTATAACAGGGAAATTAAGGGTTGGAAATGTAAAAAAAACAAAAAACGAATGTTAATTTCAGCTTGTGTGTATAGAAGTGTAGTTGTTCATTAAGCCAGCATTTTGGGCACAACTGCAAAAAACACATCATAATTTAAATATAAGTGCAATTTTCTTGAAAATCTTTTTTTCATTCATTTTTCATTAAGCTTGTATCATCCTTGTTTTACTTACAATCACAGGTGTTTATGTTGTATTCGGCATAACACGACCCCCCATGGCTAAGCACCTGCTTTTTAGATGTTTAGCATCAGCCAAATAGAGCAAAGCACTAGGTTTGCTGAAGGGTCCTCTTAGGATCCCATTTAAATTGGCATGGAAGATATTTCTAGACTGTACTATGGTGTAAAAATGTTATCTTTGAATTCCAGATTTGTATTATTTGTATAATATTAAGATTGTTTTCCTTCCATGTGGATGCAGCCATTTCTTATCTGTTAAGTAAACAAACCCCTGCCTAGTCGGATTGTTTCTTATGGCACTTTAAAATAATGCATATTCATGAAATGCCCCAGGAAGCCAGAGGGTAGAAACAACACAAACTAGTGAAATCTGAAATTCAACTTGATTTTTTCAAATACTGTACAGGAATAACTGCCATGCTATCCAAATAGCAATTTCCCTTTTGTCTGGTGTTACTGCTTCTTTAGATTAATGGCACAAGCAGCAATTTGACAGTGCTGTCAAAATGCTATTAAAACAAGGCTGCAATGGCTCCCATTGCTTACAACAGAAACCGTGTTAAAAAAGAAAAAACATATTGCCGCTTTAAGGAAAGTTCTAACTGCGAGAAAATGGATATTCTCAAGGAAACAATGTATGTGTCATTGCCCTTAATGTAATGGACAAACAAGGAAATAAAAAAGTGATAATATCTGCTAATTTGAATGTTAGCTAACAGGGTATTAAAGCAATGTGGAAAGTAGATTAATATTATTGTTGGAGGTACTGGTAACAATATAAGAAACCTGTGATTACTGGCCCTCCTTGAGTTGTATGTTCAGTTCCTGATGACTGTGCCGCATTAACGTACCGGTATATATAAAACTCCTGCACACTAAGCCAATTGCTGATAAAAATAGTTAAAAAAACATTTTGGGAAGAAATAATACTTGCTGTTTGTTTCACTGTTTAGTCCTAAAGAGAGTTGACATTTTGTCCTCCCCCGCTTCCCTTCCCCTTTCTCTTTTGCAAGTTAGGCAACTCGAGAACAAAAAGCTGCCTGACTGCTATTGGTTAAGCAGTGTGCTGACCTTTTGGCCTCATAAATTAAGCTTGGAATGCTTGGACATTACAGATGTAAAGCTAACTTGTGCTTTAAAGGCCTTAAATAGAAAGTAGGGAAAAATGTCCAGGGGAGGGTACCTTTTCATGGAAAACTGGCCAGTACAAGTTACACACACATTTTCTGGTTCCAGAAGTTTATTAGTGCAGTGTAATAAATTATCCTGCATAACATGAAATAACTACTGTGGACAAACGCTTCTCACTAATGTATGGTACTGTATATGTAAAGATGTATTCTGACTATAGTTCCCCTTTAATTTTATAAAACAACTCAAATATGAAAATTACAATATATCTCTCTCTCTTTGAGAGAAAGTCTCTTTTTTGTGTCAGAAAAATTCTGTATGTAAAAATATATTTTTGTATACAAAATTGCTTTTGTGTGCACTAAATATTGTTTGCTAACACAAAATTTGTAAGTTTACAAATCTGTTTTTATTACTTTTTTCTATTTTTCTGCTTTTGTTTGTGTACTCTGTGGATACTAAAATTAAATGTTGTGCCCATTAAGCACACTTCAAAGCAAAAAATATGTTGTGCCTACAAAATATAATGGATTCTTTTTGTGCTTGCAAAATTAACTCGGTCTCACAAAATGACCGCAAACCAATGGGGCCCCATACTTAACTGTCCCATTAGAAAATAAGAATAATATTTAATGACTTTTGTTGTGCGGCGGATATTCACAACTGTGTCACATTCTGTCATCATTCATTCACTAATAGATTTTTCTAAAAGGAATTTTGTCCTTAAATGGATACAAGTGATATTTTAATGGATTGATGTTTGCTCAATCTGCGGGTTGCATTCTTATTACTCTCCTTCTTAACAAGTATCAGAGAACACTGCTATCTCTGCTAGCAGATAAGTGGTTAAACTTCGCATGAACTCATTTTTTTTCCAGTCTGGCTGTCAGAAGGTAACATACCGTACTATGTCATCGTGTAAGTGCCTTGCTTCAGTATCAGTTTTCCAACACTGCATCATAATCTGCTCAGTATACTTTAGTGTTGATTAAACAGCACTCTCTAAGCAACAAGGAAAATGATACAACGCCTTTAATATTTCATATTGGTTTGAAGGCTAACATCATCAAGCAGGTCCATTGAGAACTTTCATTAGCTAATAGGGCAATCTGTGCTGCAGCAAAAATGGATTTCATTTCCACTGTTTTGATATTTTTCTATAACCATTATATTACAGGGCTTCTTCCGTCGGAGCATTCAGAAAAATATGGTTTACACTTGTCACAGAGAAAAGAATTGCGTTATCAATAAAGTTACAAGGAATCGCTGCCAGTACTGCAGACTACAGAGGTGCTTTGAAGTGGGCATGTCCAAAGAATGTAAGTTGAAAGTGAAGAATTCTTTTTTATCAGTGAAAATGTTCATCGGACTAATGTGCCCAAGTGTAAGATACATTCAAGGCTTCATGGAGCTCCTTTTATCTCAAGGACATATTTAGATAATGGAGTATTATTTTGCCACAATAATATTAACCTGTAGGTAACAACTGCATGGGATGTAGTTACAAGTGCTTGAAATCAGAGGAGCCGTCTTCTGTCCCGCCAGCTGTTGTTAAATGTCATTCTACAGCCGTCACTTACAGCAAATAAGTGTGAGAGAAAGAAAATTGGACATATTTATGTAGAAAAAGAATTCAGCTTATGTTTCTAAGTTTTCTTTTTTTTTCTCTCTAAAACTACAAAAATGTATGCTGTCATTGCAAAACGATACACTTGCTCAAAGGACCAGTAACACCAGATATTTAATTTGGGTTGGTATGGCAGTTATTTCTACATAGTACTGGTGAAGATGTTATGTTTGAAGTTGAATTCATGCTTTGTATTATTTTAAGTTAGTTTTTCTTGCTAGCAGTTGCAGCCATTCTTTATCTGTTAACAATCCCCCACCTGTTACTATGTTACTGGTCCTTTAAACAGCACTGTTTCTTTCTATAGAAATGAGTCATATTTTCATACATGTTGCTGTTTTAAACGTTTAGTGAATTTTCTTCCTTTGCGTTCATTAGTGTTTTACATTGTTTACTAAAATGAATTAAGGCTAGGTTCACAATAAGCATGAATACGCTGCGTATTTAGAAACGCACGTGTAGAAACTATGCCAGTGTATTTCAGTCTGGTGTATTTTCTAGACGGGCATTTCTATTGCACTTACCCAACTCCAGTGTGAATGCTCCCTTGGCGTTAATGGCTCCTCCTATCTAGCTGCATTTTGTGCGCCAGCAAAAATGCAATGTGAATAGTTCCGGAGTGCATGCGCTTGTATCATATACTAGTGTGGCCAGCACCAGGTAAGTCCTATAGTTTTGCACAGCGCTCCTTTTTTTTTTTTTTTAAATGTGTGGCTTATATAAGCCAAGAATAAAAGAGCTAGTGTGAATCTAGCCTAAGCTCTCTCTTGGCAGCAATAAAGATAAGGGATCGTTGAATTCACTTCCATGAATTGTGTAAAATTATGGGCCTTATTGACTTAAGGCCAAATAGTCACGTAAAACTCTCAATTAACATCTATTTGCCACTGCCTAATGTTTTCTTATTGAGAAAACTGTGTGATGCTGTGAACAGGGGCGGTTCTGGCCTTACTGACACCCTGGGTGAACCGTCCCTTGTCCTCCCCCCCATGTCCCCCCCCCCGCCCCACAACAATTAACATCAATCCGCATGACTTTGCATCCTACATCTATCAGACAGACTAAGCCACACAATGCATTCGACAATGATCACCTCTGTCCACTTGTTCGACAAGTTTATTTGCAGCTTAGTCAATAATGAGAAGTGAATTTGTGACGATTTTGGTGCTGCGACTTGAACTGTAGTGACGTGAATTCACCCTTTAGTCCAGGAGTTGGCAACCTTTTTGGCTGAGAGAGCCATATTAAGTGTGACTCAACTCAGCTCAGCCCCTTTTGAATTGGCCGCCGTTGACTTCATACATGACGTCACTGGCTCCAGATTGGCTAGCTACCAATGTCACATGTGACGTCATCAGCTCCTGATTTGCTAGAAACCCGGAAGCGCTGAGAGTCCCATGTTTCTGCAGCACCTGCCGGCATTCTGCCGGCAGACTGTAATGAGTGGTGTTTGCATGCAAACACCGCTGGTTACAGTCTGGGAGCCAGATGCAGCAATCAAAAGAGCCACATCTGGCTCACGAGCCATAGGTTGCCAACCCCTGCTTTAGTCAATAAGACTCTATTTCTCTGAATCTTCCTTTTTACTGAGAATTTCATCTTTGCCATAACAGCAATGCTGACATTTAAAAAAAAAAAGAAAAAAACACCTTGCAGAGTAAGCACTTCATACAAATGCAAAAGAAGCATTACAACTTTTCCCACTATGTAACTGGAACTGAAGCAGGTTCCTTTTCTACCAATCACCTTGTGATATGTTAGTTTAGATATGAGTATGAATGAAGACCTTTTCATTTTGTTGTGAAACAGACTGGTGAAAATATTTACCTTTGTTCAGTTATACAACACATTTAAACAGCTGATATCATTCTTTACATCTTTATTTTAAGCATCATTTTAATGTTCCAGCATATTTGTTTTAATGACTCTGACTCTGATATGTGTGTGGATCAAGTCCCACTTCCATCAACCATTGTTAAGCTGGAAATCAAATACAAACAGCTCTCCACATCTCACCTTTCTTGTATTTGTCTTTATGGGATTTCTCATGCAGTATGCGTGCCATATCAATTAATCCAGCAGTTCAATTAGCCATCCCACTGGCTCCTATCATCCTCATCCGACATACCATCACAGGCGCTCATGTTATGATGCAGAGAAACACACTCCCCCATGGCTGAACACCTGCTTTATTGTCACTTTAACATCAGTCGAATGGCGACAGACATGATCCTTTCTGGAGGGGACCTTTTATGCTTGTCAGGCTTGGAGCAAGAACTGAGCCGCTGCTTAATTGGCAAGAAACCTCTGGAAGTATTTCTAACTCTGTTCTGTGACTGATGTTAATCAGCTGGGTATGGAGAGCCTTGTATTCATAATATAATATCATAGAACTTAAGGGAACTTTGCACTTTCGAGATTCCAAATGAATTTAAGTATCAAGGAAGTTTATTAAAAGACCAGTAATACCAGCAAATGTAAAAAATCCTTACTGGATTAGCATGGCACACCGCATAGTTACATAGATAGTAATGGTAAAACACAGAAACAAGTCTATCACAGGGGTTTCAAACTCAATTTACCCGAGGGCCGCTGGAGGTAGAGTCTGGGTGAGGCTGGGCCGCATCAGGTTTTCCTCAAGAAAGCAACAGATTAAAAACAATACATGGCCCTGCGGGGCAATCAATGGCTTTGCGGGGCAATATGCAGCTCTGCTGGGTGATTCGCATCTGCTAGGGAAATTAGCACCTTTGTGGGGAAATACGCGGGTCAGTGGGGCAATGTG
>WMED01018839.1:0-12592 GCA_019650415.1 Pipa parva | reverse complement strand
CCCGTATGTACTCACATTTCCACATACCCGCGTGTACTCACACACATTTCCACATACCGTCACTCACATACTGCTATGATTATACTTACAGTACATATGTAAATTGAAAAGAATTAGAGAATGTGTAATGTTATAGTTTAATTGTACTAATTCCCTGTTTATATTTCCGTTGCACAGGCATCTTCCTATGGACCAACCAATGACTTATTTATTTTTTTATTGGTTGAACTAGAAGAGTTTGTGTATATTTAGCCTTGTGAAAATGCACATACAACCTGATTGTGCAGCATAAAAACAAAGAAAGCATTTATTAACCGTGAACACAAACTTACTCCTCAGTGTTACTGCAGCCAACTGGTTAGGGTGGTCTTTTTACCCTCCGAGTACTGAAAGCCAGGGACCTGCCCAGTATTATCTGCCTTTACATGAAACCTCTTAGGGGAAGAGAAGGAAGTAAAGAAATTGAGGTGGTGCTGTAGTCCAAGGTATGAATGTAGGTGACTCCCCTTTACTATAGCAGTGCTGTGACCTCATGCTCCCAATGTATTTCTACTTCCATCAGCGAATACTGGATTATTTTTTATAATAAAGAATTGACAACATTAGGTTCACATTTATTTATTCATTCTTGTAAATAAAATTGACAATGCTGAAAAAAATATTAAAATATAGAATATATATGCATGCAAAATAAAACATGTTTCTACATTTATAATCTGAAAAATTGGCTACAAACTAGCTTCATGAATCTAAAATATCCTGATTATGCTGTAATAAACCACATTGTTCTAGTGCAGAAACATCATCCATCCAGTCTCACAGTTGGTTGAATTAGCACATGGTAATCCATGTGAGCAGTAACGCCACGTCAAGGCTTCAACCTTGTTACTGGAACGCACTTCAGGGCATACTTATCAAAGGTTTGTTAAGAAACAATTTACTGAATTTGTCAATTTTGCCAATTAAAATTTTGACTTTAATCCATTTAATTTTTCACAAGTGAAAATGAAAATTTTCACAAGTGAAAATGAAAATTTTCACCCACTTTTCAGTTTGATAAATATACCCTCTCTTTCATTCACTAAATCACTCACCCATTCGCTCCTATTATCTAAACAATATATTGTTATCCAGTAATGTTGATCCAGAGGAAGGCAAAAAAACCCATGAGGGAAGAGCCAATTATCCTCATTGGAAAAAATTCCTTCCCGATTCCAAATATGGCAATCAGAATAATTCCCTGAATCAAAATACCGATACCACCACCACCAATACTACCACCACCACCACTGCCGATAACACCACCACCACTGCCGATACCACCACAACCACTACCACCACCACCACCACCGATACCACCACCACTGATACCACCACCAATACCACCACCACCACCTCCGATACCACCACCACCTTAACAATAGTAATAACAATAAAATCTTAACATCTTACTATAATTTTAAAACAATATTCTTTATAACTTACAGTTATTATACTTATCCTATTAGTTTTATATACTACCTAATCCATTTTGGTGTTAATGTTGGCTTCCAGAGTTGTCTCCAGGTGGCTTTGTAGATCCTGCGTTGGAATGAGACAGGTGTCAGGGACAGGATCTTCCTGTTGATTGATCTGTGGCTTGGATGCAGGGCGCTGATTATTATACTGATGTTAATTCCCCATTGAATGTCACATTGATGGAATCAGTAGGTCTTCTCCTGGTTTCATAGAAGTCTTACTCCTGCCAGCTTAGACTAATAAATGAAAAGCCTTTAAATTTTTGATTTATTCCTGTCTTATCAGGTGGATATGACAGATGCTTTTCTGATAATCCAGCGAACTCCTCAGCTGATGGCTACAAGTACGTCAAAAGAAACACATTGTTACATATTAACATTTCCTTTCACTCAAGATTATTTTGTAATTCATAAATTATTGGTAAGAGGAAGTGGGGCACAATTAGAATTAGCATGGATGTCTGTACAGCGCTCACTCAGGAAGTCTCTTACATAGAGCAAGCTAACAGCAAACTCAGAAGGGCATTAACAACATTCAGTAATGTATTATGTATGTGCTTAATGAATTCAGTGTGTCATTGGTCTCTTAAAAACTACAAATCACATCACCAATCCACTCATTACTTACCACTCCTGGTTGGTAGTGGGTTTTCACTCTAAGATGTTCCACATCCTCCCAGTTAATGGATTGGTAGAATGGATGCTCCCTGATGTTTCCGTTGATGCCCAGGTGTTGACGAGCTGCTTTCTCCAGGAGCTATGGAAAAGAGCAAACAATGATTTGTCAATATTTGGGGACTGATTACAAATAAAGGACATTTTCTAATATAAACAAATACTATATTTTGTATATAATACCTGTGATATTGAATTTACCTCCTCTATACTGACCTTTACTAATTTTTACAAAAATAAAATACATTCATTTTGTCCATGCTTACCCTTTAATATCCCTCAGTATAATTGCTGGTACTCACTTTCTGCAGTAGATCTTTTATTTCTCTGCTAAACCAGGGAGGATAGATGATGTCATCATTAATGACTGATGATTCCAACTTGTCCGTGTCTGAGCCACTGTAGAATGGGGGTTCGCCTATGGTCATTTCGTACAAGGTGATGCCAAATGACCACCAATCAGCTCCCGCGTTGTATCCCTTCTCCTGCATTACCTAGACAACAAAGAAATTGGTGGGTTACAAGCAGAATGGAAAATGTCAGTTATATACAAAATAATCTTCTGCTTAATCACCAAGGTAACACTTAAAATTCAGTTGTACCTCTGGTGCCATATATCCATAGGTTCCTGCTATTCCCTGGATGGTTTTGGTGCCAAATATCTTTTGCGCTGCCAGTCCGAAGTCGCAGATTTTTATATGGCCCTCTTTATCCACCAAGATGTTATCTGGTTTGATGTCTCCGTGAAACAAAAGTTACAAATTATTTATGCATATGCAAAATTATGGAAAACTACAGAGAAAGGAACCTTCTGCAGTTCAGTAATCAACCATGAGATTAGATTAGACTATTTATTGTCACTGGATAAATATAATGCATACAAATCAGTGAGATTACACAGCATCAATAAACATAAATTGATAACCATAAGTAATAAATATAACATACATAAAGTGCATCATGTGATAATAAGCATAGTAAATATTTGTTAGGTGAGGTAGATGTACATATATACATATGATGGAATAAGAGGGGACAAGTGTAGCTAAGGGTGGGGTGGGGTAGATGGGTAGTGGAGGGATGGGATCAAGGTAGTAGGCGTATAAGTGAATAAAAGCTATTGGCATTCAGACAGGGAAAGGTTTAATTTAATGATAGAATCTGTAAAAAAACTCTTCCTGAGCGTTAGCTGGTGAATTCAGACTTCTCAGTTTGTAAGATAATTGGCAACATAATCAATGTATTCATCATAAAGTGAAATTTAAAGTATAGAGAAAGCTCTAAATGTTAATAAAAAAAAGGACATTTTTACCAACCGATGAACAATGCCGTGGTTGTGGAGCAATTGCAAGTCGCAAATCATCTCTGCTGAGTAAAACCTTTTCAAAGAAATAAATGATTAGTTCAGTTTATATATGGAATACTGACATTATATGGAACACTTTAAAAGATAATTTAGCTATAAGCAATAAAAATAACAATCAAATAAATTAATAAAAAAAAAACTTACCACTTATCCTTCTGATTTCTACACATCAATATCTTACCTAACAGGTTTGGCTTCAGTCCTGCAGTTACTATTTGAATATACTTACAGTACTCTGTCCATTGGCAGTCAGCCCTTTCTCTGCATCTGTCTCAGAAGACTTCCTCCACTAGCGTATTCCAGGACGAAGTAAGCGTGCAAACCAATTTGTTTGAAATCCAAGTCGTTTGAAAACCGAGGTACCACTGTATGTTTCTAGTTAAAAGAAGTATATACTTATTATATTATATATACTAACATATAGTTATTTTACCTCTGACTGAAATGCAGCATAAGCATGACGAAGGAATGGGATTCCTGCTGCGATATTTAGGACTCAGGACTCGTCCACAATATCCAGAGTCTTTGCCACGATCTTCAGGGCTACAAGTTCGTTCTTAGTTTTTTAGTGAAGCCAGCATTACCTGATAAAGTTAATGGGAAGCAGAACATGTTACACTGGCTATAACCACACTGACAGAATAATGTATTAAGGGCAATGACATGGGTATTTAAATCTAGGGTATATTTTTAAAGAAAACTTGGCCTATTTTTTGGGGATAGTACAACTTACTTTGCCAAAGCTCCCTTCTCCCAGCACAGAGTGGAATCTGTAGTTGCAGAGGAAGAATGCGTCGGGTCTTCTAGTCTCAACGCAGGATGTCTTCACACCGCTTCCACCTTATAAGGAAAAGGTATGAGTTAATAAAAGTAGCTGTGTCCCTCCATGCTGCTCTATTTAGACTAGAGGGCTGGACATCTATTTACTAATACAATACTGCAACTACTTAACACCTCCACATAGCCACTAATTTGCATACATTTCTATTTTCTTATACTTTAAAGGGGGGAGAAATTAATAATAAAAAGTCAAAATGGTTAAAAATGAAAACTAAAGATTTGTGGTGATTCTAGTGGTTATAGATGGTCCTATAGAAAACGACACTGTGATATTAAAAGGAGCTAACAAACTGAAAATGCCAAAACCAGGAATAATAAAACAACAGAGCAATTTCTCCTAATTTTATCTGCAAAATGATCTGGAGACAGAGATTCTACAGGATCTGAGGGCAAGACCAGGTGCCTCACAACATTAAAAGGTGATTTATTGTTTAATTTAAACAGCAGAATCATTTACAACCTGCAGCAAATTATAAAGTATGTTTATTTATCTATTAGGGTGTTTGGTTCAGTATTCAGTAATCCAACCTCCTTCCTTTTGTTGTATGTATGTACAGTATATATTTATTCATTTAACAAATATTCCCCAGGAACAGGGAAAAAACTCCTTGGTTTGAAGAGACGGCTCTTCCCCAAGGTACATCCGTCCGTGCACATAATACAATTCAGTAAATTGAAAAAGTTGGGAAAACAGCAGACAAGGTAGTATGCTACCAAATAAATTAATAATGTGTTCACAAATAAATGTAATAATGTTATTATATTTATTTGGTAGCACACTACCTTGTCTGCTGTTTTCACTGCTTTTTCAGTTTACTGGATTGTATTTATTCATTTATATAGCGCTAATATAGTACTCAGCGCTTTAACAGAGATTCATCATTCACTTCAATCTCTTGTACTAAATGTATATTTATATAGTGGAGAATGCATAATATGCATTAAATATGCTTTTCGCTGGTATGTCCTCGTACACTCCCAGTGACAATAAATTGAATCTTAATCTTAATGCTTTTTGTAATCTAAAGGGATTTTAGAAATCAGCAATACATTTATATCTAGAAACCAATTTTTAAAACAGTTTTTCCTAATTGTAGCTCTAGCAGGTTATATCATGCAGTATACTTCGGTTGAGAGTATTATTATGTTCTAGCTGGTCCATATACAATATATAAAGACAATTACAGTGAAACCCACCGGAAGGAATTTGTGATTGACATTAGAACCAGTTGTAATAGTGCAGTTTATGTTGGTCATTTGCTGTATTGGGTCCTGCTCATATATTGAAGCCTACTTAAATGCTAAGTAAAGTAAGTTACATTCAACCGAAGAATCAGTTGTCACAGGCTGAGAAATATGGGGTGAGCTATATCAAAATGAAACTGTGATATCCGGGGAGTAGTAAATAAGCAGTCATCTGGTTTCCTCACAGTAGGTTGCTTTACTAATTACTTCTATAGCGCTTACAGAGATAATATTGCCTGAAAACAATGTTTTAATGTCATTGTTTTTATTCAGCTGCAGCCGGTGGTAAGACACTCCGCTAGCAGGAGTGACACCCTGAAATACAACTGGTATAATCCATTTGTTTTATTTTATAACCGAGGAGGCCGTGCACCCCCCATTATTTCGTCCCTTATGAAAGGGACAATTGAAATGCTTATTGGTGTGGCCTTTCTGATATGGCAATTTCAACATTTATCTTTTCTACTAATAGTTATTTTATTTTTTTGTGTTATATTAAACATTTGTTCTGCTATGCATCTTGTATATACAATAACTTGCATTGACAAGTACAGCATAATGTATACTGTTAGTAAAGTGGAATAGCAATAAAAATAATTTACTTCTTCATAATTCTTTTTTGTGCTAGTAGAAGGGTAAGGTGGTATTCTCCAAAAATGTATATTTAATTCTGCTTGAACCTTACAAACACTGGAGAAAAGGAGTCCTGAAATAATGTTTGTTTTCCTCTTTACCTTTACCTTTAAGAATTTTTTCTTTGGGGCACATCCTAATGAAACGGCCTGCGCATGCCTATGGGGATTATACAGGGCCGAGGGGGAGCGCTTGAGAATGACATCCTACTAGGAGCACTGAGCAGTAAGATGCCTGCACTCTGCTAGTACTTCTATGCAGAGGTGATGATGATCTGATTCTAATCCCCTGAGCTCCCAGACAGAGCAGCGCACAGAGGATAAGAATCAGATCATCGGGCGCCACTGCATAGAAGCACTACTAGCCTACTAAGCAGTGCAGCAGGCTGAGAGTCTGAGGGGGTAATTCAGCATACTCCAAACTTACCCACCAATCCTTCGTCTCTGCTCACAGAGACTGTTATGCACTAGCTGATGTCCTGCGCGTGGACATCATCAAACGCTTTAAAGGGATTCCAGTCTCGCGAGGCAACTCAGCCTCGCTAAGACTGGAATCCCTTTAAAGCGTTTGCTGATGTCCGCGTGCAGCACATCAGTGAGCGCACTACGAGCAGAGGCGAAGGATTGGTGGGTAAGTTTCGGACTACTACTCTATTCTACATCCCTTATTAAATTAATTTGACATTTCTATGGGTATAAATGTAGAATAGGATTTCACTGTTTTGTTAGAATGTAAGAGGGGTTAATCTTAAACGCACCACAGCAAATGAGTATGATTTTCCAACTGGACAAAGTTTGCTACTCTTTGGCTGAATTAAGCCATTTCTCACTTTGTGGTCATAACACAAAAGCTATTTTATCTAATAGACAAAATTTCCTTTTGCGGGAACAGGTCTTTACTACACAGTTGCCCATTTGGGGAAAAATACATAAAATGTGTACTTTAACATTTTGGAGTAATTTTAACCTGCTTATATAGAAAAGCCTTTATTCTGACTTTTCTACTTTAACTGGGCAACCTTTCCCCAAATGGATAAAATTATTAATTGGTAACACATGATTTCATTTGCATTTTGTCAGCATTTTTTGCAAGAAAGCATTTATTTGTAAAAACCATTGCAGTGAAATCAATAGCATGTCCATGATCTTAAATAGTAGGGCACATAAATCCACATATCCCCTTATTTCCACACTCATAGACTAGTTGCCATTTAGAATGCCAGTCAGCCTAAAGCTTAAGGGCCTTATTGACTAAAGCCTGAATAATCTCGTAAAGCTCTGAATTCGTATCTATTCACTACTTCTCCATGTTCACTTATTGATTTAATCTATGTGAATATGTGACCAGTTCAGGTAACTAATGGCGGCTGTGATCTTTGTATCACTGTGTGTGTGTGCGCACAGGTACTTCTATTGACTAAGCAGCAGATTGTGAATGAGAGCAGATGTAGTGCTGTGAATTCACCCATTTGATTTCACCACATCAGAGTGGAAAATTGGGGGGTTGATGCATGGGTTCCACATTCTATGTCTATCTGACTGACTACGCCACACTACACATCCGATAGCAATTTCTGCTGTTGGCTTTTTCGACAAGAATATTCGCCACTTAGTCAATCATGAGAAGTGAATTATCAACTATTTTGGAGATACAACTTGAGTTGTAGCAAAGTGAATCAACATGTGAATTCACCCTTTAGTTAATCAGCCCCTTAGGGTCCCTATAAAATGATACTAACATCTGCAAAGTTCTTTTAACCACTGTAAAATGTAGAGAGCGCCAGGCACAGCAGTCGCAGCAAAGCAACTGGCCCTAGGTGTTTGGGCCCAGCGCAACCCTATTTTTACACCCGTAGTCAAGAGGTTTGAACATTATGGGGGGAATTCACCATAGTGCGAAGTGAGGTCCGGATCCTTCGCCTCACTTCACACAGACTGATATGCGCGGACATCAGCGAACGCTTTAAAGGGATTCCAGTCTCGCCGAGACTGGAATCCCTTTGTTAGTGAATCCCGAAGTGAGGCGAAGGATCTGGACCCCATATAGTGGTTTGCTATTTTTGCCATGGTGTCACATAGAAGAGTTTTGACCAACATATGATCTAAACATGTGCTCAGACACTTCGTGGTGGGGGTGGAAGGTCACTTGAGAAATTGAAGTCTAAAGAAATAAACAGGTAGGCTGTACCATTTTCAGTAGGCACTCTATTAAAGGGCCAGACGCACTGAAAATGAAAAATACCTGTTTAGATTTATCATGGCACTAGCTTAAATATAACACTAAAAGTGTTATCACTGAAGTTGATTTCGTGAATGTTATTGCTTTCCGCCGGTTATTATCTAATTTGTTAGCAGCCATTTTTTAGGTGTTTGTTAAAATTTCTTACTCACTGTTTTCTGTGGTGCTTTAAATGTCATATTCAGGAAGTGCCCCAAAAAGCCTAAAAAAGTGAATTTCACTTTTTCCAGATAAAATGTAGAATTTTCGGAAGCACAGATTGAACATATATATCAACTATAAATACATTTAATGTATATTCATTGTTGGCATCCCTTTTAAGGTTATCCTATTACCTTACAAACTGGGAATACTTATTTAAAGGGTATGTGAAGGGTTGGAGTGACAGGGACTGTGCATGCCCAGAGCTATCCAGATCAATAACTGATTGGCTGGAGATCAATAACTGATTGGCTGGAGATCAATAACTGATTGGCTGGAGATCAATAACTGATTGGCTGGATAGCTCAGGGCATGCGCAGTCCCCTTCACTCCAACTGTGACTGCTGTAGGAGATTGAGGGGGCGTGGCTATACTCTTTGCAGCTGGGGATGTCATGATTGCAGTGAAAATAAAGGGTAGGAGAAGTTATTTTTTATCTAACGTCTGTCAACTACATAAGGAGTGAAAACTAAGTGCTAAACTGCATTTAACCCTGTTTTTGTTACTGACTTTACATACCCTTTAATAAACATTTTCAGGCACATTGAAATAAAGTCAGTTGATCAGAGCTAACGTAGCGATCTACTTATTTTATGTCTCCTAGAGTTATGGCTACACTTGCCAATTTGTTATGTTTTCGCCACATGTGGAAATTGTACATCAATACGCAATCTATTATACGCTATTGTCATGACAACCCAGAAAGCAATCCTCTGTTTTTGGTGTTCATTGGCCTTTAATAACCAGCATAGGCATGTGCACAGGGTATGCCTAGTGTGCCCGGGTACACCCTAATGGCAGCACGCAGGATGATACTCCGCGTATAAAAATGCCAGTGTGTACCTAGCCTTAAGTTGTTTTTTTCTTTAGGGACACACCCTAATGAAATGGTCTGCGTAACTAACAGTCAACTGTTCAATTGTCTGTTTTATTGGGGACACTTAATTGGTTAAACTGGACATCTTAACATTTGCAATTAATATGCTGCCTGGATAATTAATTATGCTGCATGTATGTTTGCAAAATCATGATTTCAGGATTAGCAAGAACATGACACGTTACATTCTCTGGACCAGGGGTCGGCAAAGAGCGGCTCGCTAGCCACTTGCGGCTCTTTAGCCGCCTTGTTGCGGCTAGGAGAGCACCTCCGAAGCCCCACTCATGACCGTCTATGGCTCTTCTGATTGGCTGTCGGCAGGTCACGTGGTTGGGAAAGTGCGCTCCTCCCTCCTCCAGTGGCTCACAAAATAGTTGTCACCACTGGAGGAGGGAGCGAAATAGCTCCCTCCTCAAGGAAGTTTGCCAGCCCCTGCTCTAGACAAACAATATTATCAAACTGAAGGTGCCATAGGACAAATGATTGCAGGGGCGGAACTTCAGAGAGACATGCCCCCTCCCCTTGGGCCTCTGCATGACCAACACTGGGTCTCATCTTCCTGCATGACACCAAAAGGGTTGTATCAGTGGCTGTCGGGCTTGGTAGCACTCATAACTGCTTCAACACCTGTTGGTACGCCAGTGAATGATCGATAAGTATGTCTATAGATGTGCTCCAAGAACTTTTTTTAGACAAGCCTCCTGCTGTCACTATCAAGCTGATCTCTTCTGCGATCCTCTTCACCTTCCTGTTCAAACTCAATGAGGAGAGCATGCTCAGAAGCAGGATTATGATGTAAAACTGCCTCTGAGCATGCTCACCTCAGTGGTTTTGAACAGAAAGCAGGAAGTGAAGAGGATCACAAAGCTTCACACAGCAGAAGCAATCAGCTCCTCTAAAGCAGGAGGCAGCACTGGAGAGTAAAAACCCTCTTTGCAAATAACCTCTAATTTTAAGTGGGAGGAAAACTTGCATACACAGATAGAAGGTTAACAAGAGCTGTGTCAATGTGCTGGTACACTGGTCTATAAATAAATATATATATATATATATATATATATATATATATATATATACCATATATATATATATATATATATATATATATATATATATATATAATAAACATAAATAATTAAAGGAGAATAAAGCAAAAAATAAAAGAGCAGGGTTAAAATACTTACCTTAAATAGTGCCGATTCAGTACAGTCACAGCATGACCTGTGCTGTAATTAGCCGGCACACAATGATTCTTCATAGTTCTGGCTGACTGAGAAGACAGCGCCGCAGCTCCTCCTGACTTACTTCACTGTTGGTGCCAAATGCCTTAAACATCATCATGTTCATTGCGAGGGCCAATGAGAACGCCCCCTGCAATGAGCATGATGATGTATGAAGCCAGTGAAGTAAGTCAGGAGGAGCTGCGGCGCTGGATTCTCAGTCAGCCAGCACTCTGAAGAATCATCGGGTGTCGGCTATTTACAGCACAGGTCATGCTGTGACTGTACTGAATCGGCACTATATAAGGTAAGTATTTTAACTGTCCTTTTTTATTTTTTTGCTTTATTCTCCTTTAAGGATACAATATAATTTTTACATAAAAATCAGTCATAAGAATCAGTGCTAGTGCTCCATAAGGTAGAACTTCATCTTCCTAGGCTTCCTATCTTTCTGATTGTTCCTTTTTTGTCTCCTATGCTAATGACACCTCTTTTCCTGTCCCACTCAGGGTGGGGGTGCCTCAAAGCTTGGTCTGTGGCCCCCTCCTGTTCTCACTGTACACTCTTTCATTGGGTGTTAACATCAAATCATTTGGTCTTCAGTTTCACAATCAAATTTACTGATCCACTCCTGTGTTATCACCTGAAATACAGACGCAAATTTCTAGCAATCTCCTCTTGGATGGCCCTGTGGCAGCTCAAATTATATCTCTCTAAAACCCAAAACCTGGACCTACTCCTACCTTCTCTATTCTAGTTGATGGTGAAATCATCTACCCCTTAACCTCTGTTCATTGTCTTGAAGTGAGTTTTGACTCTGCTCTTTCCTTCTCTAAACACATCTTTTCCACTGCTAAAACTTGTCAATTTTTCCTATGCAACATTGCCAAGATCCACCCCATTCTCTCTCAGGCCACCGTTAACATCCCTTGCATGCTCTCGTCCTATCCCGTTTGGACTACTGCAATGTTCTTCTATCTGGCTTTCCAGTTTCCCACCTTTCACCACTCCAGTCTATCCTAAATTCTTCTGCTAGAATTCTCTCCCATTCTCCCCAGAAGGGACAGCCTTTCTCCCAATCTCTGTCTGTTACTTGGCTCCCTGAAATAAAATGAGCCATTTACAGCATACCCCTTTTGACATTTAAGGCACTTCTCTCTGTTGCCCCTCCCTACATTTCCTCATTCATATGCCCATACATTAAACAGCGTCAACTGCGCTCCTACCAAAGCAACCAGCTTTGAATGCCACACACCAATACTGGTATGATATATATATATATATATATATATATATATAGATCTTTATTTACTTATTTATGTATTTATAGACCAGCTGTTCTCACCCTTCTATCTGTGTATGTAAGTCTTCCTCCCACTTAGATTGTAAGCTCTATAGGGCAGGGACCTCCATCCTCTTGTGTCAATCACAACCTGGCACTTAAAGTGATTTTATGCTAGTAAGTTACTCACTTGTAATGTATAATGCACTTTTCCCATGTCTGTCTTATATTTGTATTGCTGAATTGTACAGCGCTGAGTAAATTTCTGGCGCTTTATAAATAAAATTATACATACATGCATATGTGAAGATAATAATGACTTTACTGCATTACACACTTATAAAGAGATATCTGTAGCTGTCTTTATATATGGACTGCCTATAGCTGTGCACAGTTCATAGGTTTTCCATCCAACCAACTTCATATACAGAGCAGAAAAAATGTGTGTGGAGCAAACGTGCAACTGAAACCGCTAGCGCTGCTATTGCTTCAACTCTT
>WMED01018838.1:724-11040 GCA_019650415.1 Pipa parva | reverse complement strand
CCCCCCCCTCTTTTCAAAACACCTTTTGATCAACAAAGCCTTTAGCTCCCCTTGAAGAGAAGGCTCGGTTGTTGTAAATTAATCTGCAAGTGCGTCTTTTCACAGAATCATCAATTTGGGTAATTAATAAATATTAGAAACATTTTAGAAATCTGCTTTGGATAATAGGTTTCCATTTGAATTAATATTTAACATTTTAGGAGCATCTGTCCTAATGGCTATGCTCAGTGTACCTGATGTTAACTGGCCATGCTAAACTATCCAATCAAAAGCAAGCAAGCAGACAAGTGCAAAATGGGATATTTCTAAGGGTCAGTTCGTTGATTGGGTTTGTGCCTTTCTGTGTGTGTTTGTAACTTGGACTGTACAAGAAAACAAGGATAAATGCAGCAGTCAGAAATATTTTTATATTAATGATTATGAGGATATGGGATTATACCAAAACTGGAAATATTCTCTTTTTTTTTTCAACATTATTTAATTTTTAAAAGAATAAATGAGAAACAGTTACCACCTCTTCTTCTGTCATAAGGAAAGAGAGAAAGTGAAGGAGAAAGAGAAAAAAATGTGAGGGACTGGCACAGTGGTGTGTGTTTTAAAATTGGTTAGACCCAGTATAGAAATGTAATCCCAATTTACAGGGATCTTTAAAATCCCCTTTAAATAATGCCATGGCAACTAAAATACACTGACAGTACGAAACATTAAGAATGACTGTTCTTTCCTTGAAACAGACTGATTTAGAGAAATCAAATGAATGCAATGATGCTTAATTGATTTCACCTGGTAAATTTACATTTTAATCACTGTAGACAGGATAGGAGACGTCACAGTCAGAACATTGTAAATTCTGCAGTTTTTCTTTCACATTGATTTAAATGGAACAGTAACGGCAACGGGCACTCATTTGGCACTTGCAAAAAAAAATAAAAATCTGCAAGATTTCTAAAAATTGTGATATTTTAATTATTATTATTTAATATTTTAAAGGAAAGCACTTTTCCTTTCATTTTCTAGGGCTTCTAGTGGTTTGTAAGGAAAGAGTAGAGCAGGCACCTAAAGAGAAGATGCAACTTGTAGTCACATATATATTTATATAGAGTATAGCATATGCATTGCTGGCTCCTGGGTTCGATTCCACCCTCGGCATCAATTGCATAGATTTTGTATGTTCTCCTCGTACTTGCTTAGGTTTCCTTACTCTGTTTTCTACCCACTATTCAAAAACATACTTGGTCAATTAAAGCCTGACTAAAGTGGCCCTAGTCTGTGTGTCAATAAACTAGATTGTAAGCAATACAGAAGCAAGAACTGATGTATGTATATATATATATGTATATTTATTCATTTATATAGTGCTACTATATTACGCAGCGCTTTACAGAGATTAATAATTCACTTCAGTCCCTGCCCAGTGGAGCTTACAATCTAGTTTCCCTATTCAGTCACACATAGATAGACACAGATGTATGTATTTGGATTGTGGGAGGAAACCCATGCAGGTGCGGGGAGAACATACAAACTCCATGCAAATGAAGTCCAGGGCAGAATTGAACCTAGAACCCAGATCTGCAAGGCAGCAGTTCTAACCAGCGAGCAACCGCACTGCCCAATGTGAAGATATAAGATGTTGGTGCTATATAAATACACACAATACTGGCGCATGTGTATACACACTATATATATTTAAAGGAGAGTAAAACATTGACAAGAAAGTTGGCAAACACGTTTCCATCGCTGTATGAAACATCACAGTTAATCTTATCTGGGGCTTAATATGCGGCACACATTGTTATTATAATTTATTTATAACACTGAGAAATATTCCGCAGCGCAGCACATTTGTGTGTGTGAAAATTAAAACAACAACTGAACATGCATACAGATTACTGTGGTCCTGTAGGCAGCAGACACGGGATAAATGACTTGCATTTGTTCATCTATGAGGGGAAAAGTTGTTGCTTGTGGCAGTTTAATAACAGAGGAAAAAACACTTGCCTAGGCATGAATGAACAGGAGTTTCTGATGTGCCTGAATAAAGGACAAGGAGTTATTTAGAAGAAAAGGAATAGAGGTCTACTAGCAGTCACACCATTTAATTACATTAAGACAGAGCCACCGACAAGTTTAGTAATCCAGGGGGCCTGCTGGGACAATTATATGTGAGCTTTAGGGTATTGGCCAATGCTAATGATGTCCCCAGTTCAGGGGTCCTTTGACAGAGGAAGGGATGTATCTAAAATACCAAAATGGATGCCTTATTCTGTTAGGGAACCACAAGATAAAGGCGCTCATAACTTCTTAAGGGCGAGTCACATCTTAGCGCTTTAAGTTTTGTGTTCTAGTCTAACAAACCTATCAATTTTATTGAAATAAATCATCGAACTGATGTTCCGTTCTTTTTAAAATGAGAGATCTGAAACTAAAACAAAAAAGACACCTTGATAGTTCCAGAAATGGTAAAACCTAACTCAGATTCTGTAATACCCAAATTAGGGCCAATTTTAGAAAGAACAGGGCCCTGAACAAAAATTAAACAAGGGCCCAATATCCCAATATGCTGATATGTTAATCGGGCCAGTAACAGACACAAAAAATAAACAGCATGAGTCTGTTTGCAACACCCCCCCGCCAAGCTGTTGAGGAGGAGCTGATCAATTGCCAGTTTGCACCCCACAACTTAAAACTGTAACTAGATTAAATAATATGTGTATGGGTAACACTAGTGATACTGGTATAAGCACAACTTACATGTAACTTTTAAAGATGTTTACAATGATTCAAACATGTTTCCAACTGTGATTTACCCTTTAAATGCTAAAGTGATATGACTCTGTTTGGAGGTGTGTGTGTTGCTTTTTTTAAACTATTCCATGTCACTGTAGCTATGTACTATGGCTAATCTGTCTATAGAAACAAAACAAGTAGACTTGGGAACAGGGGAAGCTTCCTGAGCTAAGAGGGAGGTAGCAGGGTGGGATGGGGGGTAGAATATGCAGAGGAAGAACAGCCAAAGTCAGAGCGCATCCGCCTACTGCCTAATGAAATGCTCTCTGACACCACGCGTTTCTGCCTTCATTAGTAGCTGCGATGGCACTGAATAAGGAGCAGTGATTGTTGTTTACACAGAAAGTTGAAAAGAAGCACAGCAGGACTGGAAGATGTTTGGTACACAATGTCCAAAGAACGTGGCAAACCTAGGCATGCATCAATTTAATTAGGGCCAGCAGTCCACATGCTGATAAATTGATAGAGACACAGTGCTGCCTCATTTTTAACCTGTGGTTTCGCTGTTGCTTTATGCAAGGATTAACCCCTGATACTCATCCAAGTTTCCCCAGAATCCCCCTTCAACAACCCCTAAGTCTAATTGGATCCATCCTATAGCTGTATAACATCGAGCTGTTAAAGGTTTAAATGTCAAAGCCCCATGACTTTATTAAGGCCAATTTCTGTAGCAGGAAAAACAATATTACTTTTCCCCCAGGAAAGTACTGGTCAGAAAAAATTGACCAAGACTGAAAATGAAAGAGAGGTCAATAAATAAATTGTTATACAGGCAGGATTAAGCCTGGGGGGTTTGGGGGTAAAAAGGTCTACAGGGTCTTTATTTACATGAGAGCTTTAAGACTATTCGGCTTCTATATCATCATATGGTTAATCATGACCAAGAAAATCACAGACCATTCTGTAAAATATGTAGAAATGCAAAAAAAAGAAAGAGGGAAACCTATCCCCGAGAGCAATATTGTTTGATCAAATATAAATGGTACATCACACACATGTCAAAAGAGAGATAATGGTGGAAAAATCAGACTTAGGGATCCCTTTTGATATTAGAATAAGTGAACCCCTCAAAAACTTCCAAAAGATCAGGATAGATCAGTGAGGGCCAACCTTTTGAACTCTGTGTGTTAAAATTTATCCAAAAAAACGAGCATAACTTGGTGGTGTCTCTTCAAGAAAAATCCATTGATGTTTGTAACAAACAGCGTCAGCATCTGAAGGTGAGGCAACTCTCCTACTAAGGGCGTTTTTCACTAAGGTGAGAATTCAACTGTCGAATTCGCAAACAGCGGATTCCCATAGCAAATCCATGACAAATTCTCCATTGTAAAGTCGCGACAATTTTATAATGTTAAGATTGCGACAATTTTTCCATAGTAAAGTCGCCACTGCAATAATATTCTCATTATAAAGACGCGACTGCGACAGTAGCAGCCTATTGCGACTGTTTTTATCTGGTGAATTTGCACCTTTACGCAACAATTCGGACTTTACTGAATAACCCCTACGAGCGTGGTATGAGTGGAGCCATGACGCGTGTCGGCAAAAATGTCTCAGTGTGTCACCTCTGATATGCGTGTCATAGGTTAGCCATCACTGGGATAAATGAAACTTCAGTGCACCACACGCCTTTTTGTGCTTGCACTTACTGAATAATTCATAATCACAAAGTGAGAATCATTATTATAATCTCTTTTATATGACCATATCAACCTCATGTGATGACGAGAGATGAAAACAAAGGCCAAAAGAAAAAGTATGTGTAGTAGTTTTAATAAATGACTTCAATACACATAGTAATATTCTTGACCGATTGGCTTTTAGCTTGGGAACAGTACGGATGTTATTTTTCCTACTACTGATGAAGCCGATATCATGATCAGTGAAACGCGTTGAGAATCTTATTGTTATCTGCACACTTTGATAGCACTGTTTTTTTGTGAGTATATCACACAAAGGGGGGAATTCACTATGCTCCGAAGTGAGGTGCGTAGTGTTCGCCTCACTTCGAGTGAATTCCCCCCAAAGTGTCAAAGCGGTAGAATGTCTTCACTGTAGAAGCTGCTGAAGAAGATTTGCCAGTTCTTTTGGACTTTGGTT
Organism: Pipa parva; assembly: GCA_019650415.1. Taxonomy (NCBI): domain Eukaryota; kingdom Metazoa; phylum Chordata; class Amphibia; order Anura; family Pipidae; genus Pipa; species Pipa parva. Next base: position 6,153 of record WMED01018838.1, on the reverse strand, counting down.
GCACTGTATCATTTGACAATATTTTTATGTTTTTGTCATTGTATTCATGCCTAAAAAGATTGCAGAAGATTTGCATGTTTGTTATGTTTAATATAATGGAGAGGTTCCCATTTCCATGATTTTCCATTTGTCAATCTCTATATAAATCTTCATGGAATTCAGTTTGGATTTTTTCATCTCCCACTCAATTCACTTGTTCTTGACTTTGGGGGTCTAAAGCCTCATCACTCGTGTCTTTATTGTGACCTTCATCAGCACCGTCTCATTAAACAAGCGGGTCCCTAAAGAGAATCACAGACCTGCACTTTCTCAAGTTTTTTTTCTTTTTTCACTTATCTATTAAAATTATTTTCTCCAGGAAACAGTGATTTCTTCTACCGATTACAATAAAATACGGTTGTTTTTTAAAGCTCTCGTTATTCTCTAAATAAAAGGGAGTTGGCTCGTTAGTTAAGAATAAAAAGATGGGGGAAGAAAAGACTGACAGCGTTTGTGGAGCAATAAATACCTAATGGCAATAATAGAACAACATGTCAGGATTGTCTCTTCATTTAATGCTCATGTGGAATGCTTGAACCGCTACAAATGCAACATATTCTGAGAAAGAACAATTAGGACATTAAGCATAATCTTAAAGACTGCGAAGTAAGATATAGGGAAGAACGCTGAATTATTTATTAGTAACCTGGAAATTAGAAAGCAACCGGTACATTTCATGACTGCAAAAGAGATATTCACCCTTGCCAGAGATAAAGTAACTGCATTAACTCCCTCTACTGTTAACGATGACACAGTCAGACAATGGTGGACTAGAAAGTAAACACTACTAATAAAAAGAAGTCTAAAAAATGTATGGTGCCCCTAAAATACAGAACAAAAACACACATATATATATATATATATATATATATATATATATATATACATATACACACACGTTGAACTTTGACCATTCAATACAGGGCAATCTGCCATGATACCCTCAGGAGATGAAACATATATGATAAGTCTCTTGTATGTGGAAGAATACCAGAGGCTGTGGAAGTGCAAAAAATAACGGGGCGGGGGGGAATAGTACAATTTGTGGCAGGTCAAATTATAGAACAGATTTTTAAGATCAACTTCCAGTTCAAGCACTTTCCTAACTGTTAAACCAATTTTGTTGTATATCTTTTAGTTTGTCCATGTAACCTTATATACACTGGCAGAACCCCACGTAGCATTAGTGCACAGATTATGGAACATATAAGAAATATCAAAAAGGGCCTTAAGACGCACAGTGTTTCTGCCCATTTTCATGAAGAGCATAAGAGTGATCTTTCTGCACACAGATTTGTTTGTAATAGAACAAAAACCTAATAATTTACTGCCAGGTGAAAGAGTTTTACAAGTGAGACAGAGGGAAGCATACTGGATATTCAAGACACAATGCCTAACACCCAGGGGCCTCAATATAGATTTAGATCTGGCTGCATATTTCCCTCATTTGCTTTCTTACCTTAAATATGGTTATTTTCCCAGGGTTATATCTTATTTTATTTTATATACTTATGATTCCATTTGTTGTTTTTTATCTTTTATTTTATGTCATATCATTCCTTTTTTTTTTAATTATTATCCTTTTCCCCAATGGTGTTAATTATTTACGTTATATGTATGGTTTTACTCATTTCTACATATTTTATATAATGTTATACACTTGGTCATTGACATTGAATAGGTGTTATCCTCCAGCTGATAGCTGTGTGTAACAACCTTCTGTAAGCTGAAATGAAATGCATATGCGTTCCAAATGCTAGCCAGTCTCATATGATGCCAATCCGGTCATGTGACTGCAACCTTTTATGAGCAGCGGTTAAAAGCTATGCCGCAGATGACTTCAGTCAGTACTACAGCAGAGACGGCTACATTCACACTTTCTCCTGAAGAAGCTGATGAGTATTTCAGCGAAACGCGTAGAGACTTGGATGTTTTTCAGACAAGCATGCCTTTTTATTCCTTCTATTTGTGAGTACCTTATTATATTAATGCATTTGTTTAACTTGCGGTCCTGCACTATTAGTGTTTTGTGCTCTCTATTACATGGGCCAATATGAGAAGGGGATCCTGATTTCTTGAGATGATACATCAAATCTTTTTGGTCACTTCACCTATTAAAGCCATTGAAAATAAGCAACAGTAGTTAAAGAAGCCAAATTAAATATAAAACATACTCACTGGCAAGAGCAAATAGTTTGAGGTTAGATAAACTATTTGGTGCTTATTGGTGTTATTTAATCACTTTTAATTAACTGCTACAATGTTACATACATCCCTAAGAATCCCATGATGTACTGTATAGTCTTCACTTACATAACACATGCAACCAGTAAAGGGGGATCTATCACTCAAATTGGGCGAAATGTATTAAAAACAAAAGCATCAATATCGCGATATCAAAGGGATTTTTATCGATATCGTAATTTTACCGATATCGATACTACCTATATCGCGATATCGAATTTCGGCCAAGCCATTGATTTCAATGGCAGAACGGCTGAAATTCCGATACCGATATCAGTAATTTACCGATTTTAATAAATTTTGCCCAAAATGCTGCACAATTTAGCTAACGATTTATCAATAGGCAAATAAAAAAAAAAATACATAAAACTAAAAACCACGAGTGGGAAAGACTAATCTAACGAGTGAAATAATTCATTTTGAGGGAAACGATACTTTAAGACTAATTGGAATAAGGAAATGGGAATGCATGCTGGTGACTACCCCAGGTAGAATGCAATTCCCATTTGTTAGAGCAACACTTAACAGTAACATTTTTCATGCTTTGTGAACATTCTAACTTCTTTCCTTTCCTTTTAACCAAATCTAAAAGGTCCCTCAAAAGGCATTTGCCATCTGTACATGCTTCTTTGAATAATGGGAAAAAGGACATCAAAAGATAAGCATGATGAACGTATTATAAACTTTGATATGATGATTTTTGTGGTATAGCGTCCTTTTAAAAAGTACTACATTTCTCCAATGGCCGCTGTTTTGGTGAGGCAGTATTACTTTGGATGGAATTTAGTTAGAAACAGTGGTATTCACCCACAAAGGGGTGCGATTAAACATTGTCTTGGAATGTTGAGAAGTATGGAACTGGCTGGTGGGATAAGATCAGTGATGGCTAACCTATGACACGCGTGTCAGAGGTGACACACCGAGACGTTTTTGCTGACACACATCATGGCACAGTTTGTGCCATGTTCTCAGTAGGAGAGGTGCCCCGACTCCAGATTTTTCTCAAAGTGACACCACCCGAGTTATAGTCAGTTTTTTGACGAATTTTGACACATTGAGCTCAAAAGGTTGTCCATCACTGGCTAAGATAGTGAAAGCCTTAAACATGTCACAATGCAGGCAAAGTACATAAAGGCTCGAATATAAAACTCCTATTAGTCCTAATAGTCTAAGGCTCAAACAGCTTCTTCAATGTGAATGGAGAAGATGATGTGGTGTAAAGAAGGCCACAAAAGGCCAACTGTGTGTCACTGTGATCTACAAAAGAACAAGCTCATTTTGGAAGTGTACTGCTACAACTCAAAAATGAAATGTATCTGTAATCTTTTTTTCATCCCGACCAAACATACAGGAGGACCTATATCAAAGAAGCTCCTTAGATGTAGATGTGTTTCGGATCTTTTTAATATTACAGAATAAAGATGTTCGCCCCCAGCAAAGCTGATAAGTGGAGACCAAAAAAAAATTGTCATTGTGGCTTTAGCTGCATGAATCTAAAGACTTATGAAGAGCTACTGACTTTTCTAAGAAATAATAAAAAAAAAAGAATAAGAGAAAATTTTCATTTTTTAAATGAACTGGGGAAAAAAAAAATCAATGAAAAAAGGTCTGGGATCCAGTAATGCCTTGGCAGGCAAACCCACAGGCTCTCAATTCAAAGCAGGCAAAGATGTTCAAAAATGCAGACAGGTAATGTACAGTAAAATATTTTCTCTATTACAGTACAAAGACTGTGAAGTTCCCCCGCCAACCCAGTCCAACAGAGGCTGCAGACCTCTCACTCAAAAAAAAAAATGGATTAATATTTATATTGCAGTCCATCCCTGACCCCCCGCGGCCACCCCTCTAAAACAGTAGGGTGATCTGCATAGAATGCAGGGGAAAGAAAATAAGAATAGACAGAGCCTTTAATTAATCCATGGGCCTTGGACAAAGTTGCTGATGACAGGTTTTTAAATATGCAGATGATTGACAGGAGATGTTGCACTGCAAGGTTACTGACACCTTGTTAAGATAAAGCGGATCACGTGCTGGCTGATGCTTCTCAGTATGCGCGCATCTGACAGTTACATGCGCCATCCTTCTCCTTCTCCTTGCAACGGATGTGAACTTGCTGGGAATAATTTATCTTGAGAATTCGGGTCTTGCTAAGCAATGTAGGGGGTACTAGAAATTCTGCCACCCTTCAACTGGCATCAACTCAACAGCAGGGAAAATAAGCAGTTTTTACGGACAAGCTCCTCGTCTATTTAAAAAGAAAAACGACCCTCCTACCCACCCATAAGCGGCACTGTCACAAAGCACGGTTTAAAAGGGTACTGAGAGGGGTAGCACATTGCAGTCTATAGGGTTTAATGTGTCCTTTAAGGGTAATGTGTCCAATGATTAAATCAATGTATCTAAATTGCTACAAGTAGGCCATTTGCTACAAGCCCTGACCTGCTGCAGAACTCAGTAGTCTCTCCATGTCAATGTGCAGTCATTTGTATCACACTAATGGGCTTAATAATTGTTTTATTGTAATGTCACTCTGAAGCTTTTGTGACAAGCAGCATACACATATTACTCATCACCTAGATATCCTTCTAATGAACATAATATAAGGAAGTTTCCAATAATGCCCCTGTACCTAATCACCTCCCCAGATCATACTCTGCACTTTCACTCTCCATTGTCTCCAAGTCTAATAGCCTCTTTTGTACCTTCTTATACAGTTACTGAAGGATCCACTTCCGTGCAAGCCCCCATAGGAAGCGGCTGGCTATCCCTTTGTGCATACCTGCCTCTCTTGAGTATGGGGAGAAATTATTGGTCATTTACAGTCAAATTCTACTAACAAAGCCACAACAACTACATATTTCTAATGTCATCAACCTCTTGAATTTGCCCTGCCTTCTGGCTGTGTCTGTATTCTGTACACTGACAGTGAATCTGTATAAATGGTACCAGCCCATTACTACCAGTGGTACCTCTGGCTGTGTCTCTGTATTCTGTACACTGACAGTGAATCTGTATAAATGGTACCGGTCCTTTACTACCTGTGGCACCTCTGGCTCTGCCTCTGTATTCTGTACAAAGACAGGGATTCTGTATAAATGGTACCGTCCCATTACTACCTGTGGTACCTCTGGCTGTGTCTCTGTATT
>WMED01018837.1:0-12592 GCA_019650415.1 Pipa parva | reverse complement strand
TCATCATATGCTAGTAGCGTGTCCAGAACTATGTAAGTCCATAGGCTTTCCTAGAACCGTATTTTTTCTCACACTAGTGTATGATGCGCTGCACAAGCTGTACACTTCGGGTAGAATAAATGATGGTAACATCAAGCAACAAAAAAGCGTTCATGCATCAAGTAAAGTATATATATATATATATATATATATATTATATATATATAATATACATAACACTGTAACCTGCAGCCAAGAAGTGTAACACCTACCACATCATTTCTCAAGGAATTTCCTTGTCAACTAAGGTCCATGGTGGGACAAAGGTTGCACCACATTCCTCCCCTAGTTAATCTAGATTAACTAGCACCTACAGATCCCTGACACAAAGCTATCTCGACTAGGCTATCTTCAAAAGGGCTGTCCGTTGCTGAGATTACATTTTGGATCAGACCTTTGTAATTTAGAGCTCTAGCACACTACTACTGTTCCATTACAATACCTTTGCACGCCATGCGGCCCAAACATGAGTCAGTATGAGCAATTAAGCTTCAGAATAGCATCAAAACATCTTAATAATGCATAGACGTTATTTTATTCAGTGTGTGTTTTTCGCTCAAATTTACTTTTGTCTTTGTTATAGTCCAAAAAATAAAATTCAAACAAGTTAAATAACAGTAGTCTCCTTTCATAACCCCCCCTACCCCCTCTAGCAATAGTTTAATTATTCCTTCTGGCGCTGTTGCTTGGTTTTTAGTTTCAGGACCCTTAACGATGACACATAATGTGGTATATTTACTAAGGGTTAAGACGTCTGTTTTCTCTTTTAGACATATTTATTTATTTTTGTCTCCTAACATAAAATCAAAAAGAAAACAGAATTTTCCTGGCTGAGACTGGCGTAAAGCATTATTCCCTATGGAGTTGGTCCTGTCACTTAACCACAGTCCAAAATATTTTCCCTTTTAAAGGGATTTTGATATCAATCTGTAATGAAAGGGACCCTCATAGGAAAACACTGAGAAATGAACCCCTGTCAACTGATCTATATTTATCAACTACGATTTATATTGATGGGGAAACATTTTATCGATTCTTTAGAAGAAGAAAAAAAATATAGTACATTATAGTATAATACTATAAAAAATAAAATAATAAAATATGGAGAGAACAACAAGGTTAAATGAATCAATATGGTCGAAAATGGTCTTAGTAAATATGCTCCAAATTTGTCATGCAATTTGTCTACTTCTTGACCCATTTTTTCAGTTTTTATAATAATACTAGTGAGTTCTTTATGTATTTATGCATGTATATATATATATATATTTTAAATTAAGCACCACTAGGTTATATAGCGCTGTACAATTCAACAATACAGTTACAATACATAAATTGGGAAAGCTTAACATAGTAGAAGTGAAATAATTTCAAAGCATAAAATCATAAAGAAACATAACTAAATTAAACAAGAGGATGCAGGTCCCTGGCTGTACAGCTTACAATCTAAATAAGGAGGGAGCCTTATCTGATGAATAACAAGTGCAGTAAGTAACACATATTGTTAGGATTTAAGTTCAGTTTTGAAAATACTGAAGGGGCTGCTCTTAGCATTGGCAGGAGTGTTCTAGAATTCTAGATTTTACGATGTGAAAGGGATAGATCTTGGCAATTTTAGAGTGGAAAAACGTTTAACAGTTTTTAGGAGTGAAAACAGCTAAAAATTACTAGAAAACAATGTACAGAAGTAACAAAGTGAATTATCTCATCATCAACTTGGATGGTTTAGGTGAAAAAAAGAGTAAATTCTGTGGTAGCAAGATGTAAGATGGCACTTATGGGTTTAATTGCTAGTGCAGAAAAATATTGAGCATTGTCTGCATACAAGTGATATTAATAACCTAATGAGTAAATAACATCAACCCAAGAAAGAATATACGTATAGGCAGAACAGGAGAGAACCAAGGATACAGCCTCGAGGCACTCCTATCCAGCCTTGAGGCACTCCCATCCTACATTTATCAGTTTTTTAAGTTGCTTGGGTCTTATGCATTTCTTGCTCTGATCCGGAGATACTCTGTAGGCTTTCAACTATAAAGAGAGACAGATTGGTGTGTTTCTGTGGGAGAAGTAGTCTTGAGTAGGAGGAAATACATTCCCCCACCCATAAGCACTACAAAAATGATATTTTAGGCATCAATCAAACATTTTTTAGCCTGATAAACATATCCCTTTAAGTTGTATAGGACTCATCAGATTAGAAGTATTGTGTCAGGAAATAATATTTCATGTTTTTAATGACCAGAAGAAACCATCTGTAGAGGATAAAGTTTCAGTGAAGTATAGTGTAGCTAGGCAACTGGGGAACCATTTAGGATGCTTCTTAATAAGGTACAATAAAAAGTAAAACACTGTTCTGCTGTGCTACATTACCTTTATCGTAATTTGTGGGAACAAAACGTACCTACCATCATTGGTATGATATTTACTATAATGATAACAGGTATAATAGGTGCATTTCATAGCGTTACTAATAATAACAGTAATGGACAGTATTTGTAGCGTTATCACATCCCAATAAATGTGTCCCTTGTAAACAGGGAAAGTATTGAAAAAAAAAAACGAAAGTAATTGAGTAAATAAAATTACTTTTAAAGTCTGTGCATCATTTACATGTTGCAAACTGCACCGGCTATTATGCAACTGAATACGAAACACCAGAGGACGATTTCATTTTCTTTAGCATAATCTATGTTGCTGGTGTTGTTAAAAAATGTTTTGTTTTTACCACCACAACTGAGGGGGATTATTCACTAAAGTGTATAGGTGCGAATTCGCCAGATAAAGACAGTGGCAATAGACTGCTACTGTAGCAGTCGCGGCTTTATAATGAGAATATTGTCGCAGTCGCGACTTTACAATGGCGAAATTGTCGCGGATTTGCTATGGGAATCCGCTGTTTGCGAATTCGACAGTTGAAGTCGCACCTTAGTGAATAACCCCCATAAGTGTTTGTGGACATGGACATACATCAGTTTGTCACTGAAACTGTGCTGATAACATAATGAAAGTCCCTAGTATCTCAGCACATAGCTTCCCTGTGAGTTGTCCCCACTCCTTTCTGTGCATTCATGTGCCAGAACTCCATCTCAGTCTGAGGTCTATGTCTTTACACGTTGTACCCAGCTGATTCATTGCTTGGCAGTAATGTGGTTGTATGTTTCTACAACAAAAAATGCCCATTTTTTTTGACAATACTCTCCAGTCTATGTTAGACTTGTGCTTTATTAAAACCCACAGTGAGAGTGTTTCAATAGTCATGTTTGGCCTTGGCTGCCGGCACTTTGTTCCCTACACAAAAGAGCAATAATTTTGTGGCAATTTAATGTTTATTTACCTAACTCAAAACAACTTTACAAACTATAGCCTGCTTCCTATTACCAGCCCAGAACAGGCCTTTGTTCTTTTTATTATCCTGAACAGTCCACATGAATCTTTCCCTGCCCTGGGTCTGTGCTTTGATGGTATTTGCCACTGGGGGAACGTGCTCTGTACTCTGCATTTGCCAATGGAATGTGTTCTGGGGTCTCCAATTTTCAATTTTGATTCTCTGTACTTTTTGGAAAACAATGCTCCTTTTAACGCAAGTATTATTATATGTGTAATTTGTTGCAGTCATTTGGTATTTATAATTTTTTTTTAGGAAACTTTAATTAGACCTCCTGTGTCCAGTCTATTGCCAAAAGGGGTGGGGAATAGAGCAAGTCGAGATGGGGACATTGGTTTAAAGGGGCATGAGGGTATTATTTAATATAATATGATGTGGTTACAGTAATTCCGAGAGATTTTCATTTTGCCATATAATACTATAAAATAGTATTATAATTACTACTTCAGAATGGATAGTGAGTTTTAGGGTTATTCACTAAGGTGCAAATTCGACTGTCGAATTTGCAAACAGCGGATTCCCATAGTAAATCTGCTACAATTTCCCCATTGTAAAGTCGTGACAATTTTTTAATGTTAATATTGCAACAATTTTCCCATAATAAAGTCGCAACTGTGACAATATTCTCATTATAAAGACTGCAACTGTCTTTATCTGGCAAATTCGCACCTATACGCAAGAATTCGGACTTTAGTGAATAACCTCCTTAGAGTTGTAGGATAGAGAGAAATCCTTTGTGTTCAAAATTTTGGAAGATGTTTGATCTCCGTGACTTTCCATCAGAAAATCAAAGCACTCAAAAAACTCTAGGTCAGTGGTTGCGAACCTTTTTGGCAAAAAAGGGTGATGTCACTCACCAGCACCGTGCCCTGGATGAGTCACTGATGAGTGACGTCATTGCACCTGTGTCGGGGAGGAGCGCGCATGCGTCGGGGGAGGAGAGCTCCCCTGCAAGAGAGCGCACCTTCAGTGCAGGTCATGGATCCGGCCTGAAAACTGTCGGATCTAGTCCACAGCCTGTACTCAAGGCAGCTTTGGCGGTGGCTCTCATGTCAATAGAGAGTGCTCTGTGTCCCTTTTTGGCACGCATGCTATATGTTTGCCATCACTGCCCTAGGGGTTATTCTGTAAAGTCCGAATTGTTGCATAAAGGTATGAATTCGCCAGCTAAAAACAGTCACAATAGACTGCTCACAGTCTCATCTTTATAATGAGAATATTGTCGCAGTTGCAATTTTACTGTGGAAATATTGTTGCAGCTGCAACTTTAAAAATTATTGCGGTTGCGACTTTACAATGGGGAAATTGTCACATTCGTGGATTTGCTATGGAAATCCGCTGTTTGATTATCCGACATTCAAATTTTGACTTTAGAGAATAACCCCACCCTAATGTGCTGAAATATGAATTTATTTTTGTATTAGCTTTCTATTTACTGTATATAAATATGCTCCATATTCCATAAAGGATTAATGAGAAGTAAATGTCTTTTTTTTATCATCATTACAATTCAATGCTATGCTATAAGTAGCGCTTGCACTAATTGGAAGGAGAAAAAATATTATTTATGACTTCGGCACTAGAGGTGGTTAAAATACTGATAATATGTATAATGCATGCTAGTCTATAATAAACAATTATTGACTAAAACATCTTGCAGAGGGAAAAGCCAATATTTAGGGGGGTTATTCACTGAAGTCCGAATTGTTGTGTATCGGTGCGAATTCGCCAGATGAAGACAGTCGCAATAGGCTGCTACTGTCGCAGTCACGTCTTTATAATGAGAATATTGTTGCCAGGGCCGGTTCTACCGATGGCCGATGGGGGCAACGGCCCAGGGTGCAATCTATTTGAAGGGCCCTGTTGTCCACATTTCCCATCGCTAAACTTGACTTCCCCCGTGCCCCCCGACACCCCCCCGTGCCCCCCGACACCCCCCCATGCCCCGCGTCCCCCACTCACCTCCAACAGCGTTCCAGCGCCGCATCTCCTCTAATGAGGTAAGTTGAATGAGACAGCGCTCCTTGCTGCTTCGGGTCTTGTCGGCTGTATTCGGCAGCTGCCGGCAAGACCCAAACATCTAAGGAGCGCCGTCACTTTCAACTTACCTTATTAGAAGAGGTGCGTAGCTGGAACGCTGTTGGAGGTGAGTGGGGGGTGCAGGGCAAGGGGGGGGAGGCACGGGGCAAGGGGGGGTTGGCACGGGGAACGGGGGTGTCGCGGGGCGGGGGAAGGAGACCCAGGGCGCCAATAGGGCCAGGACTGCTCCTGATTGTCGCAGTCACTACTTTATTACGGGAAAATTGTTGCAATCTTAACATTAAAAAATTGTCGTGACTTTACAATAGGGAAATTGTTGCGGAATTACTATGGGAATCCGCTGTTCGCGAAGTCAATAGTCAAATTCACACCTTGGTTAATATCCCCCTTAGTGTTTTCAAATTCAGTAATTGGTTAACAGAACTTGCCTATCAAAGTACAAATTGAAACTGATTGCCCTTTTGGTTATGGTCATAAAAGAACTGAATTTCAGTAAGCAGTGTGCATAAATGACTTATGTGTTGCTGTACAGAGGTAACTCTAGCCAGAATAAACATACTTTCCCTACCACTAATATGGGAATCGATATTTTATACTTGCACACCCAATCAACAAGGCTGGGGCGCCAAAAATAACAGAAAGGAGCATTCTCTTAATTGTAACAGATTTTACTGCATGGCATTAAAAAAAACACTCTGAAACTATAGAAATAAAAGGACAATACCAGCCTGCTGTTATATGATGTCATCGCACTGAAACTGAAACATGCCACTTTTATTTTAAAATGAGTGCCTCTGCCTCTCAACACAAACACAAGAATCCTGTAAGATATCAATCACTTGTTGACCTCCAAACTTAGCTGTTAAGCTAATGATGGCTCATAATTTCTTCCTAAATAGAAGGTCACATGCTGTCACTGGCTCTGCAAACAATATTACCACTTAAGAAATCAGATAAAGTTGCTGGTTACCAAGGAGAATAATTTTTAATAAATATGTTTTCCAGATGCTGTTAACCCTTGGCATAAATGCCTGCATTTCCTTTACAAATCAACAGTGCGATCACTGCATATTAGTAATATGATGGCAGAGCGCTTATTATACTGTACAGCAGATACATATTTTAAATAGATTATAGCCTTAAAGCATTCAGAGTCTTTCAATTGTTTTTTCTCAGTGGGCGCTATCTGAAATGTTGTTAGTCTGGAATGATTTGCATTTTTTTGTATTTGCATATTTTTATTTATAAAGCGCCACTAGGTTCTGCCGTGCGGTACAATTCAATAATATAGTTACAATACAGAGATGAAAAAGTGCTCAACATACATAGTAGAAGTGAAATAAATAAATAAAGCACAAAATCATGAAGATACTTCACTCTATATGGGCGAAATTTAACAAAATCGAAAATATCGGTATCGCAATATCGAATGGTAAAAAAAAATCAATTTACTGCAATATCGAAAATTCGATATCGGTAAAAATTTGATATGTTCCCAATATCGAATTTCCAATCAAAAATTTTCAATCTGTTTGTTTCTATGGAAAATCTGTAATATTGATCATTTCAAAGACAAAAATTCGATATCGAATTTTGAATTTTTTTTTATGAAATTTTTCGGTTGAAAGGTCGAAAACGGCATTTTTGATTTTTATAAATTTCGCCCCAAGGGGTTATTGACTAAAGTGAGAATTTGACTGTCAAATTCTCAAACAGCAGATTCCCATAGCAAATCCACAACTGTGACAATTTTCTCATTGTAAAGTCGTAACCGCAACAATCTTAGGGGGTAATTCAGCAAAAAGCAAACTGACCCTCCGATCCTTCGCATCAGTACGCAGAAACTGTTCTGCATTCGCTGAGTCCTGCACGCGGACATCAGCGAACGCTTTAAAGGGATTCCAGTTTCTCAAGACGTCTCGAGGTGTCTCGCCGAGACTGGAATCCCTTTAAGGCGTTCGCTGATGTCCGCGTGCAGGACATCAGCGAGCGCATAACAGTGTGTGCGAAGTGAGGCGAAGGATCCGGAGGTCACTTCGCACATTGCTGAATTACCCCCATACTGTTAAATCAATACTTACAAGTGAAGTAATGATCACCAATTCATTAATATTTCAACAAAGATGTGTCTTACACCTTAATTTTAAATATTTACAATTGTCAATCAACAGTATGGGGCATATTTACTAAAGTGGGAAACCTCATTATCGCCGTTATTTTTGCATATTTGGTCCATATCGCTATAACCTATTTATCAAGCAGGGATCTTTATGTAATGACAGCGGAGTATGCGGTATATTTAAGGTATTGATATTCATATGTATATCGATACCTTCTGCCATTGCTGCAGTGTTAATAATCCCTACACTGGGGGTCCACAGAACCCCCACATCTCCCCCCAGCATCACACCCCTATCAAGCACTATTGAGCAAGCAAGTAACCAGTTAATGGTTTAAAACCCAATTATTTCCATAGCGCTACTGTAATATTAGTGCTATGGAAATTATTAGTATTAACCCCAGCTAGCAGGGGTCCCTGGGACCCCCACACCTCCCCCAAACAACACCCCTCACTTATCGCTAGGCTGAGTAAGGGGATTGCTAAGTGCAGGAAGCGGTTCCATAGGAGCCGCTTCTCTGTCCCATCCCCCGTACCTCTCTGTGCCCCTGTGGGGTAGGGGGGTCAATAGAAACAAAAAGAAGGGGTTCCTGGGGGTTCTTATACATAATTATCAGCACAGTTAAAATGAAGTTGGAAGCACAAAGAATGAGAATTCATATTAATGTCCTTGAAATGTACAAAATGTCAGGAATCAGGGTATAGTTTATACAATTAAACATCTTTTAAAAAACTCTTCTTCCAGAAATGTCTGATTTGTTGTTGTAATAGTAAACTAGTTATACAAGATTCAAAGTCCCCTGGCATCCAAGTTACTAATATCCTGCTGATTGGAGGAGGTATTCTGCATTTCTCCAATCAGCAGGGAGGTGTATCACAAGCGCTGCAGAAATGTTACAAATAAATAAAGTAAAAATAAAAGATACAGTAATAAAAGAAACAAGAATTTCATATCTCATTAGCATGGCAGTTTTTTTTTCTACGTAGTGTTTGTAAAAGTATTCTAATTGAAATGAAATTACTGATGTGTTTACTTTGTGCTTATTTATCACCTTGCTGATAGCTGACATATTTCACCTGTATAAACCCTTCCAGTAACGCTATCTTTAACGGAACGTTTACATTTTTGGATGGCAGATTATACGTAAGGTAAGTAAAGCTTTTAACTGCCCCTGTAAGACCATACAAACCATCTCACTCCCTAATTTAAGCTTACAGCGGAAGTCTCCTGATGACGCTACTAAAATCGTAGTTGGCGAAACGCGTTGAGTTGTTTCATCCTGCCTATTTCTTTAGTTGGTTTGTGAGTATACAAATGTATATTATGATTTTTATTCATTAAAGGTTATTGCGCCATGATCTTTCCTTTGTTTTATTTCCGCCACATAGTGTCACACTGATTTGGAGAATAACAAGTGTACACATTGTTATCTGCACACTTCCTATCTATCTGTTTCTATCTATGGTAAGTGTAAACACACAGGGTGCACTTGTCTCAATTCATTTCACTTACTTTCTTTCATTTTGGCTGTTTAAGGGTAGGTTCACACTAACCTATCATACGCTGCTCATAAAAACAAAATATGTTGCCATTGTAAACCCATGGACTTACCTGGTTCCGGACACATTAGCATATGACGTGCATATACTGCATCTGGAATGCTGGCCGTCACATCTTGGCCATCACATACGCCGAGCGTATTTTTCTTTTGAACTTACCAGCAACAGTATGAACACTCCCTTGATGTTCACATCACTTCCTGAGTGGTCGCATTTTGGGCACAGCTTATAATACTCCGTCCAAAATGCAACGCACAGAGTTCTGGACCCAGTGTATGTGCATCAAACGCTAATGTGTCCGGAACCAGGTAAGTACCATCGGCTTGCATTGAGCCGTATTTTTTTTTTTCACACTAGCGTATGATGCGCTGAGCATAATGCACTAGTATGAACTTAGCCTTACACTGTACAAAGCTTTACTGAACAAGTGTTAAGAAAAGATAAAAACAAATAAAAACAAAAAGTTTCAATAAAAAAATTATTTCTTAAACAAAGTATTTGTGAAGTTCACACTTATGTAAACAACAGTAAATACTATGGAGGTTATTCTATAAAGTCCGAATTCGACTTTCGAATTCTCAAACAGCGGATTCTTATAGCAAATCCGCAACAATTTTAAAGTCGCAACCATAACAATATTCCCATAGTAAAGTCACGACTGCGACAGTAGCAGTCTATTGCAACTGTCTATAGCTGGCGAATTCACACCTTTGTGCAAGATTTCAGACTTTAGAGAATAACACCCTATGTGGCGTTTGTTCAATATCACCCGGGGCGAAATTTACTAAACTCAAAGGCCAATTCACCTTTTCGATTTTATTCCCTGTAAATCTCGCTGTTCGATCGGTAAATATCTATCGATAATTTCTGATTGAAACTTTTCGATGAAAATTTTTCGATCAGATTTTTTGATGGAAAAGTACTGCATCCATACTTTACATTAGTAGTTTAGCTACTTTTCCATTGAAAAATCTCAAACGAAAAGTTTTGATTGGTAAAAATCGATTGGAAAACATGTATTGATATTTAACGATCAAACAGCGAGATTTACAAGGGAAAAACTCGAAGGGGGTTATTCACTAAAGTCTGAATTGATGCGTATTGGTTCAAATTTGCCAGATAAAAACAGTCACAATAGGCTGCTACTGTCACAGTCACGTCTTTATAATTGAGAATATTGTCGCAGTCTTGACTTTATTATGGCAAAACTGTCGCAAGCTTAACATTAAAAAATTGTCATGACTTTACAATGGGGAAATTGTCGCAGATTTGCAATGGGAATCCGCTGTTTGCGAATTCGACAGCCAAATTCACACCTTAGTGAATAACCCACGAAAAGTCGAAATCGCCCTTTTTGAGTTTAGTAAATCTCGCCCTAATTAGAATGCAGGTGCCTTCGTATTAAGTTTTATTGAAATAATTATTGCACTGTTTCCTTCACCGGAGACAAGCATTTCTGTTAGGCACCTTGAATGAAATCCAATAGATAAAACATTTGTAGAGTGAATTAGTGTTGAATAAACATTCACAGTATTATAACACAATCGTCAAATCTGAACCTCATAATAAAATGTTGGTGATTCGTGTTGGTTTTCTACCTTTTAAGCTAAAGATATAACTTCTCTTCTTTCACAGACTAAAATTTAAAGAGTGCATATTACCATTTTTATTGATACGTTTCTTTTGTATCTGATAGCTGTGATTGTGCGCGGCAACCAGAAAAATGTAAAATATAAATGGCTCTATGCATAATTCAGCATATTTATATTTAATGCATGAGGTGTATATTTAATGAGTTTAAAATTATTTATATAATTGCTGTCTTGATGGGATGTATTTCATATCCCGTCTTCCAAGCACAAATCATTCCAAAAATACTCTTTAAATTTATCTCAGTAGCCTATTTTAAAAAAAATAAAATAAAATAAAAACTACATATTTTGTAAAGAATAGGCTCAGGCTGATTGAAAAAATATTTGAGTAACAATCTAATTATCAGATGAATGAAGAATCTCTCCCATGTAGTTCGCGTTTAATGGTTTACTCATAGGAAAAAAAATTCTATGTTCTCTACCAGCGATAGGCTAAAATTCAATTTCCAGTACTGATTAATGTGATATTTGCACTAATATTAGGTTTGCCAGTGTTTTATAGCTGAAGTTCTCCTTAGTTTATTTATTTATTTTTGTTTAGCGCAGTGTTGGAAGATTCGATTTCAGGAAGTGAACTGTGAGCAGCTACAGTAGGAATAATCACAGTAATAACAATAACACAGAATAAGCTCAGGTGAACTTTCAAAGTCCAACTTTATTTTTATTTTCTTCCTACAAATAGATGAGGCTGTATATTTACAGAAAATAAAAATTGCGACAGCTGAAATTTGCAGCCTTTTTCTTCTTTTAAATGAACACGGTGCAAGATTACATAGTTAATCATAGGGAGACCTGCTTTTGTTTTTTTCAGTCCAGACATACCTGCCATCTACCCCCTTGCTGAAATATTCACCATCTGTCTTAGCGAGACCTGTGGATCTTTGTTGGGATCCTTAGCAACTAAAGGACCATTTCTGTGATGCTTTATTTTAATAAGTTTTCATCATAAATATTAGATGATTTTTCTAAAAGGCTGCATTTGTCTCTCCTTCACAAAACACATTAACCTGTGTTGAGCCAATCCAAATGATCTTTTCAACACCAATGCCTGATTAGATTGTAAGAATTGGATGGGGTTATTCACTAAAGTCCAAGTTGTTGTTTAAAGGTGTGAATTTGCCAGCTAAAGATAGTCGCAATAGGCTGTCGCAGTCGCATCTTTATAATGAAAGTATTGTCGCAGTCGCGACTTTATAATGGGAAAATTGTCGCAATCTTAACGTTAAAAAATTGTTGCAACTTTACAATGGGGAAATTGTGGAATTGCTATGGGAATCCGCTGTTTGCGAATTCGACAGTCGAATTCGCACCTTAGTGAATAACCCCCCTTAATCTGTGTTTTTAATGTTGTTTGGGTGCTATACGGTAAGTCTGCGCTAAATACACATATGGATATTCACTCCAAAAATCACTGTTGTGAATGCTTACCGTAATTCTTTCCCAATTGCAGTTAAAGGAGCAGTAACAATAGTGGGAGGATTTATTCAAATACAGCGCTATGGTAAACATGTAATCTATGAAGTTAAATTCATGAATTTTATTGCTGTTAGTTTATATCTTTGCTGATAGCAGCCATATAGGCGAAATTTAATAATCCCAGAAAAGCCTGATTTTGCTTTTCCAAAATTATTCTCGTGAGTTCTCGGAAGTTTCTCGCAGCAAATATCTCAAGAGATTTTCGATTGATATTTACCGACTGAAATTCTTCGACTGAGTTTTTCAATGTAAAGGTAACCATACTACTAATGTAAAGCATACTACTAATGTAAAGTATACTACTAATGTAAAGCCATA
>WMED01018836.1:0-12593 GCA_019650415.1 Pipa parva | reverse complement strand
GATAAGCACTAAAATAACCGGGCCACAAAAAAACAACTTTGGGAAACACTGATTTACATTATAGCTCTTCTAATCAGATTCCTTAAATCACAATCTACCATGGATCTGATTGGAAGAGCATTTAGTTAACATTTTATTTCGGTTATGCAGTATGGTTTTTCTTATTTGAATATTAGATAATATATTTTTGTATTACCAGTTGATTTAGTTTATTTTATATATATATATATATATATATATATATATATATATACTGTATATACAGTATATATATATATATATATATATATATATATATTACAAAATAATATTTGATATAACTTTACTGTTTATAGGTTTTATACCTTCTCTGTTAGTTAAGAACAGGTGTTATTTTTACCAATATTAGCATTCATCTTCTGACTTTATTACTGTGACTATCTGGATTTTATTTGAGAAAAATAAACATTTATCTCCAATTTAAAAATAAAATTATTTGCAAATATAGACAGTACAGGATAAGCTATGTTTGGTGTGTTTTACCTAATTAATTATTTATCAAGGTTTGTTTCTTTTCTTGTCATTTAAAAAGAAGCGTGAAGTACTGAATCCTGAATTCCTATGCCTGATGTGGCATGTTAAAATTAAAAATAATCCAAACAGTGCATTGCATCTCAATTAAAAAAAGGAGATCATAGAACATTTTCCATTTGAGTTTCTCCAGTTTTCTACTCCTTTCTACTCCTTATTCATTCAACAAAAGATTTTCATAGACTGTATCTCGTGCATAGTGCGACTTACAAACTCTGGACTGAACTCCAGCAGTTTGTCCACATAATTGGGGTAAAATACCTCCCCACAAATACAACACCCTCACACTATATACTGCCTATTTAAAGGTGCATCTCAATAAATTAGAATATCAGCCAAAAGTTTTTTTTCAGTAATTCAATTCAAAAAGTGAAACTCATATATTATAAGGAGTCATTACAAACAGAGTGAACTTTTTAAAGTTTTTATTTATGTTAATCTTGATGATTATGTGTTATAACCCAGGAGAATCCAAAAGTTATTATCTCAGAAAATTAGAATATTTAACCCAAAATACCTGCAAAGGCTTCCTAAGCATTTTAAAAGGCCCCTTAGTCTGGTTCAGTAGGCGACACAATCATGGGGAGGACTGCTGACTTGACAGATGTCCAGAAGGCAACCATTGACACAAGGAGGTAAGTCACAAAAGGTCATTGCTAAAGAAGGTGGCTGTTCACAGAGTGCTGTATCAAAGCATATTAATGGAAAGTTGAGTGAAAGGAAAAGTGTGGTAGAAAAAAGTTCACAAGCAACCATGATAACCGCAGCCTTGATAGGATTGTTAAGAAAAAAACATCCAAAAACTTGGGGGAGATTCACAAGGAGTGGACTGCTGCTGGAGTCAGTGCTTCAAGAGCCACCACACAGAGATATATCCAGGACATGGTATACAAGTGTCACATTCCATGTGTCAAACCACTCATGACCAATAGACAACGCACCTCTAGATTTTGTTCTGGAAGAGATCCTACTTTGTTTTCTCCTCCCTGGTAGAAGTGTAAATCCACCCTATGTGGTGTACCCCATTCAGGATATAAGTGACAAATAGGTGTGTTGTTAATGTGTTAATTGTGTTTTTGCGAAACTGCAATGTGTGAACTACCTCTTATTGTAAGCAAATATTTCCACTATTAAAGCAAATAAAAATGTATTGGTGCCCCTCATTTCTAGTTGGCACACAAGGGGTAATACTCATTTCTCCAATTTCTAAAAGGGAGACACCCCTTATATAATGAGCTATGTGATATCCACACTTATATTTATTTATTTATTACTATTATATTACCACTAATATATTTTATGTAGTAACTCCATGACTGTTTGCAAAGACATCTTCTAAATTGATATCCTTTTTATTTTAAATGTGTCTAGTAATAGATGTAACATTTTTATTATAGTAAGGCCAGAGTCACACTATCGTTTTTCCAGCTGAGTTGGAAAAATAGTATCCATTGTTTCCTGTGTGTAATCCATGCAGTTTATTTGGTTTTGCACCATAGACAATAATGAGCCTAAATAAATACATCTCAGCTGAAAACTAGATAGTGTTAGCTTGAAACAGCTACTATTGCATATATCTGAAGAATTTAGACAGAGTAAATAGAATCAGGAGAATATATCATTAGGGGCAATTCTTGCCCAGTTCGAGTAAATGATAGCAGTCAATCAGCACTTCCTATACACTCATATCCTTTACAATTAATGTAGGAACATAACATTTGACTTGTTGCTACGGTTTATTTGACCCAAGCAATAATTACCCCTTTTAATACATGCCCCGAAGTGTTTGTTAGTAGAACAGGTCTATAGTTGAGCCATGTAATCTTCAGTAAGGAGTTTTTCTTTTTTGCCCTCTTTACTTCTAAAATGACACTAGATCCTCTGGTGTTTTAGTAACATGTATAATTTAAATAGGTAGAAAAGGGTCATTTAGGCAAATTCAAGAACACATATCCAGGTGCAATCCCCACCAGGGTCGAGTGAAACCACAAATACAAAGCAGAAAAGAAAAGGTACAGGAATGCTCAACTGCTATAATTAGGGTTAGAAAGTCATTTATTGAGGTGTAATGAATGATAATTAGTTGAGCAACCCTGTACGTTTTTGTTTTCTATTTTCAATAATAAATTACTTTAACTTCTTAAGGTTTGGAAGAAGAAAACACAATCTAGGAATTCATCCACAGTGGCAATTGTTTACAGAAGTCTGGTAACCTTAAGCAACCAATCCAAAAATATCTTTAATCATTCTAGTTTCCTTGCACAAGTGAATGCTAACAGTTGATGCCTGTTGCTGAATTTCCTCTAAATATTTTTAAGTAACACGTTTTCAATTATGTTAATTTAAAGTACTCAACTGTTTGTTCCTCCTCTACACCCAACACTTAATAATTGAGTTTTTAAAGGAATCTACAAAAGAGTATTCCAATAATCATTGTACAGATAAATATATCTTCTGCTAGCACCCAGATTGCGCTGTAACATGACTTCTTATACTCCCTAACAGAGAGCTACAACTTTTTAGAAGAATACCACCGTGTCATCCTGTGGTGGAGTTCCATGGTTAGGTAATGGGCTTGCAAAAAGATAAGTTCATGAACTGTGTCAAGTGTCAATATTCATAATAATTTACTTTCTCCAAAGTGTGGCAATACCAGCATTGTTCTTCAGAAATAACTCTATTCATTTAGGATGTTTTGTTAAAAATTGCTTGAGTAGATGTTCTTGGACGATTTAGAATTAGGATATTTAGATTGATAACAATGCTATTTGTTATTTGCAGGAGTGCCAGTAGATCCTTCTTTTCTATTTTGTCCAATTCTCCATTCTTTTCCCAAAAGCTATCCACTAAAGCATGATTGCCCTTACAAATTGGAATGTGTACAGTCCTCCGACTCTACGCTGAAAATGAAAATAATTTTAGTATAAGCATGTTCAAGCTAAATTGCCAATTATATATGCAGCTAATATTGCTTTATAACCTTTAAAAATCACATATGACAAATTACCAATTTCTGAGTTTATCAAGGTTTAACTACATTTAAACACGGATGCAGAAATACCACTGGATTTATCTGTTTTCTTGGATTTAATGGAACTAAAATGCAATGAGGAATCAGATGATAATTTAAGCAAGCTAAGTTAAAACTTATTTTTGTTCTTGTGGGGCTGAAATCTCCATCTAAATCCATTAAATCAAGTCTTCAGTCCTTGCACAAAAAGTAATGTAATATTGCTGAGTGGATGAGCAAAACTATTCTTGTTTAGGACCATGAACTAATACATTTCTTATGTTTTTCCCAACTTTGCAGTGTATGTAGCCGTTTTTCTCAATATGTTTGAGAGAAATCCAATTTTGTAATATCAGAATATGTACTCTTGTCTCAGGTTCCTATTCTGCGCTTGAACTAGGACTAGCTAAAGTGAACCCGTCATCTCAGAGTTCTATATTTGCTAATGCAAGACAAATAGAGAATATTATGTTTTAGCATGCTATATTTTGTTATACATTAATAAGGGAGTATGTTCAAGTGTGATTTATATTCAAAGTAATGGGGCCAGGTGCAGGCTCAAAGTAATATGGGCAGGTATTAGCTACATGAAATGTAGAGCCACTGCCAAAAATTGCTTCTATTGTAAACTGGGTTTTACTTGGTAAAAGAGTAACAGCACATTTCCTGCAATTGAGTTGCAGCTACAGAATTGTCAATGTAAATTACAACTCCAGTCCGTGAAGTTCATTCACACATGCAAATTTGCTGCAATATACCGCTATCATAAGTTTGAATGAAATCTTATGGCACAGCTTACAACTGGTATCCAGGTGACAACAGTCACTTTTTTTCCTGCAATATGACTAACTTATCCTTTTAACTGTATTTCTTAATACATGACAGATCTGAAAATATGAGCGGGTTATTCACTAAAGTCCAAATTGTTGCATATAAGTGCGAATTCGTCAGATAAAGACAGTCACAATAGGCTGCTACTGTCGCAGTTGCGTCTTTATAATGAGAATATTGTCGCAATTTTAACATTAAAAATTGTTGTGACTTTACAATGGGGAAATTGTCGCGGATTTGCTATGGGAATCTACTGTTTGCGAATTCGATGGTCGAATTCGCACCTAGTGAATAACCCCCTGAAAGTAAAATCTACTAAGAAGCAATGAAATCTCGCTAAAATTGGAATATTGCCATAAAATTCCAATTTACTGTGATATTTTCTGCATTTTTCTGGGAAAATAAAAACCTTGTTAAAAAGTTGCAGCTACTAAGAAGCAAAGGGGGCATATTTAGCAAAGTGTGAATTGTTTCTTAAATGCATAAATTTGCAGCAATTAACTACTTCCCTGACTTCGCATATTCATCAAAGATTGATATTTTCTGTCATTTGTCAGTATTATGCAAACCTTGTTTTTGTGCATTACTTTGCATAGATTTGCTGCATATGCGACAACACTTCTAGTATTCGTTGTGTCGAAATGACAATGCGTCCTAGGCATATAGGCATGCGTACACAGATTTTAATTTACTAAAGCAAAGTGGTAAATCTGGAGGTTTACGTTAGGGTTACTGTTATTATTTCTGGAAACATTTCACACAAAATGCTTTAAAAAAATGGTAATCCAACATGAGTTAGGAATTGTCTGCTACTGAAACAGTTGTTGCAATTTAATCTCCGGCGACAATGCTGTCTGCTAAAACATGACAAAACTGTCCTTTCTTATGGTAGTTTATGCCTATTGACAGTATATTGTCATAGATTTAGAAGGAGATAGCGACAGTGTCACATTTCAAAAGACTCGTATGAAGATGACATCATCTTGCTACGATACACTTATGATGAAGTCACTATAAAACACCACGGTTACTTTTCGCTTAACTTTACATCAACATGCAGTTTACTGAAATATACAGAATTGACTTTGCAAAAATATGGGTAAATTGTTATGTAATGTGGCAAACTGTGGCATAAGTACAGGGGTCACAATGCTAGAGTGGGCCCAGCCACACCGCTGTGACCCCTGTAATGTGCTGCGGGGACAATGTTTTTTTCCAGGTGGAAAATTCACTTAGGGAATTGCAACATTTGAAAAAAGCTTTCAGCGGGTATTTTTCTGCTTCACATTTGCAGCTATAGGGTTGCAACTGTAAATGGGCCCTCTAAGGCCGTAGCATTATGATATTATGAAAAGGATAAGTATTTTCTTATTTCACATTTGGGAAGAATTCTGCACAGTTCTGCCTGCCTTTAACAACTCCAGCTTATCATTTTAGGAATGACAGGTTTCATTATAGAGAGGACCATTCCACTCTATGATAGCAGCATAAAACTCTGGAGAGACATTGAAAACCATGAATCTCTGGGATTGGGATATTCCAAACTCTAAAGAGAAATTCACAAATATGGATTTAACTTAGGATTTCTTTCTCTCATTATTTTTATTTATTAAGGAAACTATCTAGCTATGGAAAACCAACAGTTTATCCACATTTAATATATTCAAATAAAGCCTAAAATGGGGAAATATCTTCATTGTCACAATATATATTCCATTATGTTTGCATGGCGCACCAAGACAAAGACCCAAAACCGAACCCAACAAAGACTTCAATGTCCTGTAATCCATCAGAGTTTGTCATTCACTGTAAGTCCTCCATAGACACAAGGCTTGTTGTCACTAGTGATAAAAGAAGCTTCTATTAACTCTAAATAGCATGATAATGCTCCAGATGAAGCACCACAAGACAAGATCTGGCTTCACTCTGAAAAAGACACATGATAGCACATTCTCACAGGGAGAGCCACAGGGGGTCCTTTGTCCTGGAGTGTCTGTCATCAGCTGTACAGTGCAGTTCCTGGAAAATATAAAGGCTTATATAAATGCTTTTGTAAAAGCTGAGTGGAGAATTTTCAGGTTCATGTAAAATTTCATACAATACTCTATTTTATTAAACTGACCTGTTTATGGCATCACAAGCCTAGAAAAGTAAATACTTCCATTAAAAAGAACATCAGATTGTTCTACATTTTAACGTATGTTTTAAATACAAACATACAAAATACATTTTAACATACTTTTTTGAAAACTGTCGAATGAATTGAGAACTCAGTCCTCCCTAAATGAAATAATTTATTAAAATTGAAATCTTGAAATCCTCAGGACAATTTGCCCTGAAACACTGTCAGAGTCAATCCAGTGCCTGTAGTAGGCTGCTCAGGTTTTACTATTGCACTTTAGTTACCTGTTTTGGTCAGGAAACAAAACGAATACAGGGGAGTTCATCAAAGGGCTAGACTGAATTGGTCTAGTAACTCAGCAAATCAGAAGTTGACTTTAATTTGTATCAATCCCATATAGCAGTAAATACTAAGTGCTGATTGGCTACTATAGGTTACTAGACTTCTGTAAACTATTTCCAATATTGATGTTTAGTTAGGGTTTTTTAAACACTATGTCTAACTTCCAGGGAGAGGGAGCCATAGTAAAAAAGTCTACGATGATAGGCTACCCCTCAGTGCTGCTCCCAGACCAAAGAAAGGAATCGTACCAGGAGCCAGATGTGCCAGTTACAAAGTTTGAGGGGCTGCAAAGGAGTCACAACATTTTTTGGCAGAGATCTGTGGCCTGTCACAACTACTACCACTGTGACACCTATAGTTATCTGCTATAATAGAGCACAGTAGATATGTGCTGTTGCTATGAGAGTAGCACACCAGCTGGCCCAGGAGGAGTTTACCCCTTGTAAAGATGGACATCCCTATCCCAGTTAAGGGACCCCAGAAGTCATTGTATGGCTTAGAAATAGGGAGAAGTGGAAGGAACTCTTCTATCTGGCTGACATTACCAGTATCCAACCGTGTGACATTCTGGGTGATTAATTCACTGTGTTTACTGTTAAACTATGTGTTGGTTCTCACAACTGTTTACTCTTTATTACAGAAAATATTCTAGTGCCCCAGTCTGTAAGCAGTCCTCATTATCTGGATATTATACTAGCCTGGTTGGGTTATACTTATGTGTTGTGTATATTTAACGTGACCACAGATAAGTTCCAGAAACTCACTCAAAATGGTGTTATAGATGTTATATAATTAATTACAATTGGCAAACAAAATCAGACTATGGATAAAACTATTTTAAAGGAAAACCATAACTTTGCCCGTTTACAGGGTTGTAGCTAAAGGCTAGTCTATGTGTTACCACCTTGCACCAAATCCTACCACCTATACCAGACTCCAGGTTCAAATCCTAGTGAATTTTGCAGATTAGGAAATATACATGGGAATTTATCAACGGGCCAAACTTTACAGAGGTCTTGTAACCTATAGCAACCATTCAGAAGTTGTCTTTTATTATTATTATTGCTTCCTTATAGAAGAGAATGCTATTTGGCTACTATTGGTTACTAGACATCTGTAAATGATTGCCCATGTTGATGAATTCCCCTGATAGAGTATAATAAATACAACTCCATGCAGTATGTTTCACAGCCAATAGTAATATCACAATTTTTGCTGTGGTTGTCAGTACTCCCTCATCTCAGGCAACTATGATGATCTATTAATGTGAGGGAGCAATTGCCTTTTATCATGCTTAAAATGGGTTTTGTCTTTTGATGATCTTAGAAAAGCACTTGTGCTTCAATTGGTTTAGCCTTAGTATTCCTTTCTGTCTCTTCTAAGATCATTGAAAAGCTTGTATATTGACATGTTTGCTTTATGCCTATTAGGTAAGCTTATTGTCTAAAATGGAGGTGTGTTTTCGGGATCAATCATGTCATTTGAGCTGAATGAGTATCTATGGCCAACTGGAGACAATTAGTGCTGCAATATGCTTTGTATAACAACTAGATTTGACTAAGCTGTTCTTATATTGTACAACTGAAATGCAATTACAATGTAAAAGATCAAAACTGTTTAGTATTCTTCCCCATTGTTCCAAAGGTTTTTAAATCAAAGGAAATAAATTAATTGGTGATGTTGTACTAATTACCATAATTCCCAAGTTTATTGCTTTATAAATATTAGCCACTCAAGTCATTTCAGAAGCTGAGCATTTAATCTGTCATAATAAATATCTCTGCTTAGTCTAAAGGATTTCAGCAGATCAGGTTATTCACCCCCAAATTCTTTTCTTGACAAAGCAAATAAAAAAAAGATTAAATTTGACAGCATTTCAAGAATCTTTTTAGCTTTTTCTATCTTGTACTGCTTGCCGTGGCTTGCTTATCAATCTGTTTTTAAATGATTCAGACAAATGTTTTTTTGTACAATTTGCTTTTTCTGCCTGTGCGTGTGTGAAACGCAGGTCAGCTGCTGTTATGGTAGCAATCAAGAAGCCAGATAAACTTTTTTTGGTGTTCGGAAACATCTCAATAAATTCTTAACCCCAGGACAGGATCTAAAAGCTGCCTAATAGTGTGGAGTGTTTGGGGGTTTTTTTCCTTACAATGAGAATTGTACACTTTGGCTTCAAATGTAAATGTTCTTTACTTTATTGACAGCCTTTGATGCATGTGTTCATTTGATATGAATTTTAAGCTGTTGCTTACATCTTAACAAGATTACCAGCATCTTTTATTCCCTCTGTATTGTGAACTACAATTTTCAGTATAGCAGTAATAGAAGAATTTTACATCAGCATCAAAGTAAGTTATAGAGTGCAAATAAACCAGCCCCTATGGATTAAATGTGCATTCAGTAGGCATAGTTAATGATTAGTTATTCAAGTAATGATAAAAGTGGCTCATATTTAACACTTGCCAAGTGCTATTCGGAACATAAAATAAGTTTTACCCTTAGTCTACTGTATTTTTGAGTAGGCTTCTCATGTGTGTGCCCATCTGCTCCTGTTAAACTGCAAGTCCCAATATCCCTTAGCAGCCAGGATTTGTCAGAGGGTGATGTGAGATGTAGTTCATCAATAGATGCTATGCATCTAGTTAGGACAATAAGGCTTTGAATGATATATTGTCCAGGTCAGTGAAGAGTTTCTAGCTCAGTAAAACAGATAATCTTGTATGTCTAAAAGATTTTTTATTTAAACTGACTACTCTAAAGAACGGTAACACCAAAAAATAAAAATGCTTCAAATGTATTTTATAGTTACTATACATTTAAGCTGTGCTTCCAGAAATTCTACACTGTGTCTATAAAGTAAGATATTTAGCAGCTTTAAAAATAGGACTTTAGGGCACACTTCCTGTATATGTATTATCTGGAGCACCATAGAAAACAATGGGACTGGGCAAGGTCTGTTTAAAAAAATGGCTGGTATCAGTAAAGAAAAAAAAAGACTCAAAAAGCAATAAAATTCATGAATTTAACTCCAAAGATAACATTTTTACAAGTGCGGTATTTGAATAACTGTTATGCTAATCCAAATGGAAATTTTATTTTTTAGGTGTTACTAGTCCTTTCAGCAAACAATTATTATTTTCCTTATAGTTTGGTAGTTTGATCACTAGAGGCAATGTTTTATTGGAGATCAGGGATGATATAGTAACGCAGTGTGGCAGTATATAATTAAGAGGAACTATCTAATATCAAACCTACTTATGCTGCTTGCTTTCTTCCTTTAGGCTAGGTTTACACTAGCATTTTTATGCACAATGTATATACTCCACGCATAAAATCAAAAAGCCATGCCTTGTAAATTTATGGGACTTGCCTTATTCCAGCCACATTAGCATATGACGCACATACTCTGCGTATGGAACACTTCATGTCGCATTTTTGCTGGTGTATATATGCCGCACACAAAATGCAGCCGGATAGGATGAGCCAAGAACACCAAGGGAGTATTCACATTATGTCAGGTACATACAATAGATATGTACATCTAGAAAATACGCCGGTCTGAAATACGTAGCATTTTTTCTAGATGCGCATTTCTAATTATGCTGTGTATTTTATATGCAGTGTGAACCTAGCCTTAAAGGGTATGTAAGCACTGTCTATAAAGAAAGATGCTCCATTTACCTATTGTCAAGCAATATAGTGATTAAGTAACTCCTGACTCACCTCTTAACTCACTAGGGCTCAATTTCCCCCTGCAACAGCATTGTCTGTGTAAACAAGTTCCATATAAGGGCAGTGTAAGGTTAAAGCCATGACCCCCCCTTCCCCTTCCCCTTATATGTGCATGCTCAGAATTATAAACAGGCTTTTAGATAAGGAGAGGGTGAGGAGGATTCTGGCTCTCTGTATAGTGAGTGATGTCACTCAGGGGGCTGGGCTTATTGACACTGCACAGGAAGAGTCTGTACACAGAATGGGAGGAGGAGCAGGGCTGTTAAAACAAGAGACAAGTACTACTGATCCCA
Source organism: Pipa parva (assembly GCA_019650415.1). Classification (NCBI taxonomy): domain Eukaryota; kingdom Metazoa; phylum Chordata; class Amphibia; order Anura; family Pipidae; genus Pipa; species Pipa parva. The sequence goes on along the minus strand of WMED01018836.1, from coordinate 1,693 downwards.
AAATCGTTTTTACATTTTAAAAGGGTGAAATTTATTAATCTTGGAAAGACCACTGTCTGTCTTTCTGAGTTTATCATGTGAGATCTCGTGGTGTTCCTGCGAGATTACAGCGTGAGTTTTTCGATCTTGAGTTCTTCAATCTCGATTTTCTCAAATAGTTCCTAATAAACTTTACCTGTTTTGGAGGGCATTTTAGAAAGGGCACTTTACCCTCTTATGGCTAAGGTCGTACTTCAGATCCTTCATCTAATTAGTAGGAACTAGGGATTCTTCATATAGGGCACCTGACGGGTCCACTTAAAAAAATGGCATTATTTATACTAAATATGGACATATTCATAATTTTGGCTATACATCCCCCCCCCCTCCCCCCCTCATAAATAAAATAAAAATGATTTCTTTATGTTGAACCAAATATATTGTCATTTTCAGAAATAGCTTGCGGATTGCAGACAAAGTAAACAGTATCTAATAGGGGCATTTTAACTTTTCATTTGTGGATGTTACTCTCCTTGAAGAAGCATAAAGAAAGTTAGAATAGAATATACAACACTGGTAAAAAAAAGTTATTGAAGAGAATAAAAGGTAAATAAGTTACATTCTGCACTAATAATAGCACAAGATCTAATATATTTAAAAACAAAAGGAACAAATATGCTTTGCAGAACTGCAACATTTTGCATGTTGCCAGAGAAAGATGGCAAAAAAAAATAAATAATTTTTGAAATATTTCAAGACCCACGTGGCCTTTTCATATACTGCAAGTGTGCGTGTTGGGGTGACGGATCCATGAAGATAATAACTCATGCCTTGCTTGAATAATATGTTCCATGACCCGTCAATAAATCCAGTCCCAGCAAAGCCAGTAGAACTACTGAAATCAAACCTTCTGAAAGAATGGCAAAAAAGCCCACGAGGATAAAGAAATAATGGCGAAAAGGAAGAATAACGGAGAGAAAGGAAATAACATACGAAACACATTGGACTCCAGAGAGTCCAGAGATGCATATGAAAAAAAGAAGGAAACATGGAAGAAAGATAAATGGATTATATTATAGCCATAATGTACTCCCCAATCGCCTATAATAAAAGATGTAAATGCTTTGAGTGCTATTGGCGACATGTATCTTGTATGGATCCCTGAACAATGAGCCTAGTAGGAGGTTATTTTCTGTTTAGAGGTATTTTGTCACAGATAAGAATTTTTTTTTTATTGCTGTTAAGAGATGAATCCTCCTTCTGCAGTTGGAGATGATTCTGAAACTGTTTCTAGAGTTTCCAATGTAATTCAGTTTCTTTTATCTTCCCTGACTGTGTACCTGCCTTTGTCTTTTATCTGGAAACTTCATCATGTATGGAGCACAGACTAACAGACCCCTACAGACTATAAAACAAAGGTCAATTGCACAGTCCCAAGTGTTCAATGAGAATCAATGACTGGGATATTTTTATGACTCTCTCTGCAGAGGTTGCTTTCATTACTCTTACTACTTAAGGTATGAGCTGGAATACCATTGCAAACTACAGTCACTTTACTAATTAGCCATAATAAACAATCTTTTCTTGCTGTACTGTTTTGTTTGAATTGGCTTTTATGAATGCCTGATAATGCATAATTTTAAAATTTATCTAACCATTGTGAACAGGTCTATGGAGAAATAAGAGAGGGAGTGTATGTGCCGTTTACACTCAT